>JAQYXR010001075.1:0-20773 GCA_030545055.2 Neoaliturus tenellus
GTTGCACTGCTCGGCAGCTACTGAACATATTTTACAAATACTCACCATAATATTATTGGAAATATAGGTACACGGGATAGGATTAGGCAAGTTTTTGGAGTTTGTAGCCATAGGGTAGGGTGTCATACTCACCATGACGTTTCCGCTTGGGCCCTGTAATTTTAAACAATTTAGTTTCATTAACAGTTACAATATCTTTGTCCTTTGTTCTCCGGATTCGGAATTCATTAATTTCTAATGCTTCCATTTCAGGGGACAAGATCATTTCTTTAAGTTTTTCAAAATTTACAATGGAAGAGGTTTTCATATTTAGTGTGAGCCCCTTTACTTTGCACACTGGGATCAATGCTTGCCTGTCCGTTGACCAAACGAGGTATGCATATGTTTTCGGCCCTCCAGAGACAAATTCGACAATAAATGAGCCGGGTCCGTAGTCAACCAGCTCATCCGTCATTTCTCCGAGGTAGTCCCCAGTTGGAACTCTGTACAGTCCACCCCTCAAATAATAGATCGTCGAGTCTGTGTCAAAATATAATACTTGACCCCCTAGAGCCTCCAGGTGCTCATAAAGCTTGAGCCGAGCCTGAGCCGTTGTATAGGCAGCTATCACCACGTTGACGTTTCTCATAGGCTCACCCACTTCTTCTATGTACTCCCAGCCGACCAGAATCACATCTTCATTTATAACCTGGATCCTATTGACCATAATGTCGGGGCTCGTTAACATTCTGAACAATTCTTTCGATTCTCTCACAATTGACGCTTTAGTCTGATTTTCTCTCTGCCCGAACTTGCCCCAAAATGAGTTTAACATCAATTTCGCCAATGATCTCAATCCTCCATTTTTAACAATTTTTTCCTTCTCTAATCTGACCCCTTCGTGTTTGTAATAATCTGCGATGTACTTATCCCTGTCCTCTTCAGTCTTGCACCACCCAGGATAGCCCGAAGCTTCTTGTTTCATCTTTAGAAATTTATTGATAAAGTCTGTAAATAATCCTCCTTTTTCGTAGGTGGCCACTTGGTATTCCCACAATTCAAACATATCTAAAATTATGTATCCCTTCTGGACAGCCTTGCGAATCTCGTCCATCGTCCAGGTACCTACTAGGGCTCTTTCGCCGCTTTCGTGGTCACAATCTTCTTGGTTTTGGGTCTCGCCGCAGGTTCTGCAGAGTACAAACATTAATTTATTGTGCATTTTCGCTGGGAGTACGGGGTGATAGAGATCTCTCGGGGGCAGGACTTTACATTTTAGCAAACCATCCACTTCCAAACCTCTCTCCCTACACTCTCTGTCTCCCACATAGATTGTTGGGTGTCCTAAGGGGTACTTGCCATATTTACACACGTACGGATAGAGAGAGCAAACGTCGACATATTGTATAGTTTCTCCATCCGCACATTTATGGTATGTCTTTGCATTGCCAGTCCTGCCGCCGAAAAACGCCTTCCTCGGATCTAGGGGCAGAGTGTCAAGGATCGGCAAGCTATCCAAATGTGTAAGTTTTTCTCTCTTTTTAAGGGCTCTGAACTCACATTCCCACATTTGTATCACGTTGTCACCGAGCTTTTCAATTTTTTTCAGAGTTCTTTCATATCTCAGCTGTAGCGTGTCTGAAGGGTCTTCTTTCAGGGGAGCCTCTCTGTTATAGGGGTAGCACTTTGGGCACCCATGCCAGTAGCACCCTTGAAACTCGTAAATGTTTTCACCATCGAATCCATCCACTTTATAGCCAGAAATCTTGACCTCCTTTCCTCGGCCGGCATGATCTATTCTTATGCCTCGTGTTTCCTCCTCATAGCTGAGCCATTGGATGGCGATGGCTGATTGCTTATCTGTCATTCTATAGCCATTTTTCGGGATAATGCCGATAGTGTTTGGTTTTAAAAAGTTTCTCCGGAAGGCCAGGTTGCACGCACTTGCGATGGTGATGGATTCGAGGAACGGGTCGACCTTACATTCTTGTAAAAATATTGTTCTAAACTTTAGGCAGGCTTGGGCCAAAATCTCAACATCAGACATGCAGTATTCGAGCAGCTCTTTCTGGAAGTCAAACACGTAGTTGTTGCTCACCTGTTCGCTATACCATTTTTCAAAATCGCTGTGAGATCTCTCGAACATTGTCTCGGGGCAGTAATACTGCTTATCTGGCATGGGGCCAACATAGTTCTGATTCGCCAGAGTATTGAATAAATGTGGGAAGTAGCCCTTTTTCTTTTCCGGCGGGAGATCGAATGCCTTGGGGAGAGCTGACAGGGCCATGGGGAAATAACTAAGGGAATCTACAAACCTGACGTTATCGAATTTCATTAGAATAATTTTTGTGCCTCTCATGACAAGCTCGGGGGTGAATTTAGTCTCTTCCATCATGTGTTTTAGTAAAAATTGGAAGTCAAAGCCTTGTCCATTGTGGGCGATCACACAGACGTTTTTGACATTTCTTCTCACCTGCAGGACGTACTCCATGAATTGTTTCACTGGGTCAGAGTTGAACACTCGTGTGCGGTTCTTACATTTTATACAAAAATCACTATCGATACACTCAGAGCAGAACTGCTGTGAAACACAGAGGTTGACTTTGTGTACCTTAACCTCAGGGTCGCTGGACAAAGCCTCGTCTTGGCGTGTCTCAAGGTCAAAGAAAATAAATAGAAAATCTTTGCTCTTTGGTTTCCCATGATTACGCTTCATATAACATTTGTGGTTGGGGTCTGTATACTCATCACAAATCTTACAGTAAACCTCACCACATTTATGAGGGGTGGACCGCTCTCGAATCATTACCAATTTTCCACAATCAAGACATTTATGTACAGCTTTACATCTATCTGTCTGGTGAGCTATAAAACATCTCTGATTTTTAAACTTCATGTTGCATTTTGGACACAATATTCCACCATGTTCTTCTGTACAAGGAGGGGAAATGGTCTGACATTGCGGGCAAATGTTTGAACAGCGGTGGCGATTTTTGTGTTCGTAGGGGATGTGGCAACCCTCGCAAAAATAGGTACAGGCAAATGCCGCAGTCAAAGAGTTGATCACATTGTAGTGGCCATTGTGGAAAAGTAGGTTAATTTTAAATTTTGGATTTTCAACGCTACCTTCAAAGTACACATCTCGCCCTTTGTGGTCATAATTGTAGACGGTAATTTTGAAATCTTTCAAGTAGGCTTGAAACTTTTCCAACTCTGGGATTCCCCCGCCGTTCTCGGGCATCTCCACTCTAGCCCTGCGAAGTAGCTCCTTAGCCCTAGTTGTTTGTCTTTGGCCTCTATCCTTTCGTATTAAATTATACTCTGGGTCATTCGTAATCTTAGCTGCGGCCACTACTAAAGCACGGGGCAAACACAAATTATCTTTGTTATTTATCACCACCACTCCCCGCCTAGCTCTACATTCTTCAGCAAAGGTATTATACAGCCCTGGTCGTCTTTTACCTCCACTGCCTACAGGAAGGTTTATTCTGGTACATTCTACTTTAAACGTGTCGGTGGATTTGATGGATTCGGAGTTACTCTGTACAATGCCTCCAAAAATTTGCCACAAAATATCCTCGTTGACTTCCTCTGCAGGTCGAAAATTTACATAACCTGGCTCCTTACTTTTTAAGTTCAACGATTGAAGCGTGAACCCCAATTGGTCATCTGCATTTGCTTGCGCTTTCATCTCATTTACAATTTTGGCAAACCCCTGTCTTAACCAATCAATCTCGCTCGTTTCAGGAGGAGGGTTTGAAAATTTAAAAATAGTCTTATTGCCGTAAATTCTAAATTTCTTGACATATGTCTGCTCATCACTCAGTATTTCTACAGGCTCATGGGTTTCCTGTACAGGTTCACGAGTTTCCTCTACAATCTGTTGGGACTCCATAGTACAAAGAAAATGATAAGACTTACCCTACACACACTACTGATACACACACTACAGTAAAGTATAAAGAAAAATACAAATAATTACGCACTACGTTAAAAAGACTCACCCAAATATACACACACTACAGTAAAATATAAAGGAAAATAATTACGCACTACGTTAAAAAACCGACACTATCACAAACTAGTTTGTAAAATATAAATATCACGGAGCACACTCAAAAGACGTCCTATCAAAGTAATAAGATTAAAACTCGCAGAAATACACACACTATAGTAAAATATAAAGTGAAATACAAATAATTACGCACTACGTTAAATACCAACACTATCACGACTAGTTTATAAAATATAAATATCACGGAGTACACTCAAAAGACGTCCTGTCACGACAAACTCCTGGCAGAGAATGAGAGACAGGTAGGAGTGTGGAGGGAACGCCAGCGCGCTCACCTGTGTGTAGTCACGTAGGCACAGAGAGGCCTGGTGGGGTATTTATAGGAGGATGACGCAACAGCGTGGTCACCTACATCTATTTATAAATACAACTCGGCGCTCTGTTTTCCCATAATTCCCGCTAGTATGTGGCCGATTAATCAACAAATTAACGGCTGTCATCCATCATACGTAGCGTCACCACTACACGGCTACCTTTAGATAGTCACGTACGCCATGGTGGTCCAGGGCACGTGGGCCCAATCACGGGGGCGACGGCAGGTGACGTGGCCCGCGGCCATATGCTCTGCCCTATCGGGAGCTGGGGGCGGTTCCCGCAGGCGGTGACGTTGCGCGCAGCCATAACTGTTGCGTCACCAGCGGGAGGCCGCTCTAGTGAGGCGATCCCAAAATAGAACGCACGGGCGGTGGCACACGCGGCCATACTAGTGTGGGTGTCACCCGTTGGGCGCAGCCATATTCGTGCGGCGCTGCGGCGGAGAAATATCAAACTGCGTGGGCCGTGCTGCACTCCAACGGTAGGAATATCAAACAAGGCCGTGACCGGAGTGCGTCAGCGCTCCAGCGGTAAAATAACAAACTGCTCGGGACGTGCTGCACTATATTTATCATTGAATTTTTACATTAGAAGTACTAAATATATAATCATTTTTAGGTAGTAATATCGGTTACAAGTAGTAGCAAAATAGCGGTCCCACGACAATTGTAAGAGTTCCACGGTTATATGTTGAGCTTTCATAAATATTCTTACATTATTTATCCCACGTGATGGTTCCCGCCAAACGGCAGCCATCGGTCACGTAGGCGGACCACGCGGCCGGTAACGGTCCCTCGGCGACACCTGTCAGGCACCACCATTGGCAGGCCATCTTGATGACGTCACAGAAAAACAGTCACATTGGCGCGGACGTCGCCATCTTGATGACGTCATAATTGGCACGAAAATCCTATCAGCTGTCAAAATTGGCGCGAACGCCGCGATAACGTCACAAGAAAAACAGCTCAAATTGGCACGGACACCGCGATGACGTCACAGAAAAACAGCTGACGTCGGCGCGAACATGTCACTTTATATAGTATTGTGTACACTTTATATAGTATGACCCCTGCGATCCATATGGTCTTGTTCCCCATGATGACGTCACAGAAAAACAGTCAAATTGGCGCGGAAGTCGCCATCTTGGTGACGTCACAAAAAACAGCTGACGTCGCCGATGACGTCACAAAAAACAGCTGACGTCGCCGATGACGTCACAAAAAACAGCTGACGTCGCCGATGACGTCACAAAAAACAGCTGACGTCGCCGATGACGTCACAAAAAACAGCTGACGTCACAAAAAAAAAAACGCCGCCATCTTGGTGACGTCACCGTGACGTCACAGAAAAAAATTGGCGCATGCGCACCCCGTTTTTTGTCCCCATTCCCCGCCAACCCTACTTGTAACATTAGGAATTGAATTGTAGGTAGTCAAATCAAGTAATGCCGCTTCCCATAATCTTTCCTTGGATAGACGCAATGCTGGTAACAGCGTACTTTTCAATGTGGATGAATTTCCACTCAGTGACACTGTATACGATGACATCTTAAAGCTGACTGACACTCTTCGCTAGAAACTCCAAACATAAATGCCCACATATTTCAGTATTGTTAGGTTGTTCTCTTTTGTAATTGTAAAAAATGTTTTTGGAGTTTCGAAAATAATGTTGCAGTTCTTTTGGCGGTGGTAGATTGCCAAAACTGTCAAAGTAGTAAATGGTTTGTCCGAGTTTTTTATAGCATACCCAATGAGTGCCTGGACCATAGGTGGAATCCAAATTTACTATTCCAGTTTCATTTTTCCATATTTTAGTTGGTAATGCATCTTTCATAAAAACTCCTCGAAAGAATGGTATTTTCAAACATTTTACATAATCATTTAACTGATGATTTGTTAAGGCTTTATTTGGAATTATCAATTGATTCTTCTTATTTAGTACACACGGTATGGTCTTAGGTATAAACCTGCTCCGTTTTTTACCATTTGCCAAACAGAAGTCTTCTTTACACTTGCCTTATGAGTTCTACGACGTCCTTTTTTAATGTTTCCACCTCTTTTGGGAGCGCCTCTCTTTGCAGGTCTTCCTCTGCGACGTCTTCCACCACCTAACTTTGCTTTTGTCTTCATGGCTGTAGTTACTGCCCAAGCTGCTGCTTTTTCTGCAATATTTGCGTCACTTGATTTTACTCTTTGCCAAGCTTTTTCCGCTAGAATTTTATCTGCTATTGATCTATTTGTTGAATCTTTATACTTTGAATATGCTATATCGTGTTCTTTGCAAGCTTGATCTAATTTATTAATTCCAGGATCTCCTCTTGCTAAACGTTTTGCCAACTTAGTTCCAGGTCCACAATATTGATAACCTCCGGGCAGATGTAATTCGTATGGTAAAGCGTCTATTGCTCGATTTACAACAGCACCAATAGGTATCCGTCTAAGCAGGGATAACGCAGTTGAAGTTATACCACGTCCTCTCTTGTTGCTGTCTTGATGATGACTGAGTGATACGGCCTTCATTATGTAGTCTTATATAAACTGGTGTGTTTACTCCACAAGATACATTACATAAATGAATAAGTTATGTATAATTTTTTATATTTAAAACACTTAGTTATTCAAATTAATTATATACTGATTTATAATTCTATTTTTAATCCAAGCTTCTCGTTCATCGGGTTGAATCATCACATGATTCGTTGTACTAGCTATATGATTATGGGTATCAATAAGTAAATTGCCCACTATTCTTATTAAACAATCTAAATTTACAGCATCTTTTGGATGTTGAGGATCATGTAATTGCATAATACGTTTATCATTACATGTGTAAGCTGTTGAATCACTTTTTGATGTTTTTATGACTTGTCCAATAGTAGCAGCATCATTTGAATCTTCGCCTGGTAAAATATTAATTATTTTCTTCATCTTTGCATCATATTTGGTCCCAAAGTGTTTATCCCAAGTTATTGTTTGTTTCATTGTAACACAATCATTTGCTTCGTAACCAGGATAAATATCTTTTATTCTTCTATTACGACCATTGTATGTACCTAATGTACCACCAGTAGCAATTAATGTTTGCACCATTAGAGGTACATCTGTATCTTTTATACCAAATCTTCCATTTGTTATTGTTTTACGTCCTGCATCCCATTCATCATTATTTCCTTGCATTAAATTAAACTTTTCATTTCCATGTATAAATTTATCTCCCCGCTTTAACACGGCATCTTCATGTTTTACAAAATTGGATGTTTCCTTTTTTAATTCTTTAGATAATTGTTCTATAGTAACAGCATCTTTTGGTTGAGAACCAAACTTTACATTTGTCAATGTTTTACCATGACAATCGATTTCATTAACATCTTGTAAAATACAGTTGTCCTTGATGTATTTTAGGTTTACAGCATCACCGTCTTCCTTTGGGTATCCAATGTCATTTATAATAAATTTATAAAAAGAATATCCATGTTCAGTTTTTTTCCGGTATTATAGAATGTAAATATTCTTTATTAACTGAATCTTTATCATTTTTGGGATTTCCCACGTTGGTTATTCCTATAATTTCCAGCATCATATGTTTGTCCATCTTTTAAGTTGTTACCCCATTGCAATTTTAAAGTATTTGAAAGTTCAGATGATAAGTACTCTTTAGTAATTGCATCAGAACCTTCAGTTGGTTTACCAACATTAATTAATCTATGTGATTCAACATCATAAGTATTCTTATGTAATTTTAATGATGTTGAAGTAGCTTCTTTTACTGTCTTCAAATTTGCTCCATCAGTATCTTCTTCTGGATCTTTAACTAGTTTTAAACGTTTATTACTTATGCTATAGTCACCTTCAGGTGTTTGCGGTAATCCACTTCTTTTTTCTGTCTTCTCCAACTTGCACTCCTAAAGCGGAGTACCGTCCGAACTTGTCGACGCTCATGTTAGAACTGATACGTCTTATGCTTGCACCTCTTTTATATCCACGGACAATTATACGACTATACCGCGATTCCTAAGTTCATCAACTAGAGCCACCCATTCATTATTCAAACCTGTATGACCGGCTTCCATGGCTTCATGCAATAGTCTCATTCTATCAACCAATTTATTGATATCATTGTAGTAAATCACATTCGTATTGTATAGATTTTTCATCAATCCTTTACCAGATGTTGAAGTATCTCCTTTACTCTTTTTACCATGTTGTTCAAGAAGTGATAAATCCATAAGTGATAAAGATTTTCTTTTCAGTGGTTGTCTCACCGCTGGTGCAGTACGTAATGTTGGCAATTTTCGTGGAGGAAACAACTTTTTTATAACGATGTTATATTTTGTTGCACGTGAACGATTAATCATTGCATCCTTTGAGTAGTTTCTTTTATGAGCGTTAGTATTTTGTAGAATCTCCTTAAAAACACTTAAATCTTTGGATGAATATCTTAGTGGTATGTTTTTAAAAATTAATTCATATAATCCTTTTGTTCCTTTATATCTATGCTCACCAATAATGATGTAATCGTCTTGTGTTATTTCAAGCTTTGAATCGCCAATCTTCAATTCATTCCCATCAATTCTTGCTCCGTATACGTGTGATCTACTCAAATTCGGGTTTGATTTCATGTCATGTAGCATTTTCATTATATATTTTCTTCCAAGAGGTCCATGTTGTAATATATCGCTACTCAATTGAGTTAAATTTGGAATAGATTGTTCTGCTTCTGGTATTGGCTGTTCTTCTTCCTTTTCAACAATTGGTTCTTCTTCTTCTTTTGTTTCTTCTTGCTCACTAGCACTTGTATATGAATCATCATCTTCTTCTTTTTTTAATGCTTGTACTTCTTGTTTAGAAACTGGTAGTAAAACATCTCCTTCATAATGAGGTTTACCAATAGTTTCTGATATCTGTTTTAAAGGTTCCGTAATAGGTTTAAATGTAGTCTCTAGAAATTCTTCTCTTTCACTTAAACCCATCCTCAATGCACGATTCTTCATCCTAATAGAATCACTAAGTGATTTTATTTCTTTCAATAGTTTTTCTTGATTCACCATGTTTACACTGTGAAGTTCAACGTGTAACTAGATGTAGCATCGGTAGTTCAACGCATAAATACAAATTTATCCAACCCTATACGATATCTACCATTTTTAATATCTTCTTCCTTCATAATAACGAGAAAGCTATATTTCTCATTCCATGCTTTGCCACACATCTCTTTAAATTTTTCAAATGGCATATCCGCATTTACATGATCATTATATATATGCTTTAAATTTGTTTCATCTTGCTTGAAGATGATCAACATATTTGCATTGTCTCTTATAAGTTGTTTTGGAATTTTACTGTATGTTTGACCAATATAAATGCTATCAATATTATGATGTCTTCCCATAGCAAAATAATTCCTTATTGTGTCATGATTTTCACAAGAAACATCGTCAAATATAAAAATAGAAAATGGTTTTGCTTCATTCGGTTGCATAATTGTTTCACTGGCATTAAACTTGTAAAAATTCACTTCAGGTACACTTGCAAGTACTTTATCCAATAATTGATATTTTGGTTGTTGCAATGATTTTGAAAAAATGTATATATTATTAAAACGCAATCCTTTAGGATTAGTTATAAGGTTAAAAACAACATTAGTTTTTCCACAATTTGAAGGACCAGTTATTAGACATCTTATCGTATTTGGTAGTAATTCACCATGTTTTCCATGATTTAACTTATCATTGTCAACTGTCAATTCATCAATGTTATTGATATTAAATCGATCTTTTTGTTGTACAATCTCCATCTTGTATAAAGGTTAAACACACAATGAGCTATTAAACAACTATACTAAGTCTTTTGAAGGAATCCAAGAGTCTTCACTTTTATCAAACCCTAACCACCGGACTTTAACCATATCCTTTTTCCTTTGTAAAATCTTCTCGACAAGATATACATCACCAACTGTTGATTTCAACAATTCGTGTCCGTAGAATCCACCTTGAAGTAATTCACCCTTGTTATCCTTTAATAAATAGGTTTCAGGTATAGTTGGTTGCACTTTATAAATTGTAAATACTTCATTAGTCCAATTTGGTAGATATCTTTTACTAAATACACCTTTGTATTTGCTTATACGAACTTTATCGTTGACCTTGAACTTCTTTGGTTGCAATTTTTCTAATTTCGGTGTTGTATTATTTTTAATGCGTTGTAATACAATTTTCGCATTAGCACTGTTTTACCTGGATAGGTTTCATTCCAATGGTACGATGATATTTGTTGTTATACTGTTTTATAAGTTGTGGTAATATGTCATACCACACATATGATCCTCGTTTTGAAAATTGTTTATACATCGCACCTTTCAATGTTCTATTGAATCTTTCAATTATTGAAGCTTTAACTTCAGAATTTGTAGAATAATGATTTATTTGATATTTCTTCATCAAAGCTCTAAAGTCTTTATTAAAATATTCTTTTCCATCATCGGTCTGTAGATGTTTAATTTTAAATTTATTTCTTTGTATTGTGGTTTCCATAGCTTTTGTAACACTTTTACCAGTCTTATCCTTCAATGGTAAAGCGTCAGCTATTTTAGTAAAACAGTCTATAATTGTTAAAATATATTTAAATCCTTTGTTTAATTTACTGTGCGGTATCATTTCAATGAGATCAGCTTGATAAAGATCATTCATCCCTTTAATGATTGTACTTCTTCTTGGAAATCTTCTTCTTGCTGGTTTATGTAGTTCATTTACAATCTTGTCCTTCACACTTTCCATCTTCAGATGTTGCTTGTACACCGCATGTAAAAATACTGATCCATAGAATAGTTTATTCTCATTTATATAGTTTGAATATAGGTCAAGGCCAATTCATATTAGTGTAAAAAAGAGGGAACATGGCATTGGGCTTGCCATGTCCCCTCTTCTTTACGGAAAGGAAAAAGGAAGAAGGTAGAGGACGAAGAATAGGTTTACTGGTCGATAGGGTTTAGAGAGTAGTGGCCGAATGGTAAAGTATTAATTTTATCTTCTAAAATATGGCGCTTGTCATCTTTGTAGCTTAATGCCCACTTTGTTTGTTTGACACTAAATAGTTGATGATTATAACTTCTAATAGTGTTGAACGTTGCAGTTGTTTCAACATTTTCAAACAAACATCTTTTATAATGTTCAAACTGTACGTTCTTCTTCAGGAAAGAAGTTTTTATTCCTTTGGCCTTCTTCGTGACTTGATGTTCGTTCCTCTCGTTTATGTACAGTTGAAATGAATACAGTTTGGACATTAATGCTACAATTTCCATCATCGGCACACCATTTGTTTCATCTTTAAATTTTCCCAATACTTTCTTATTTCTGTCATAGTCGTAATTTGGATGATCCTTAGGATAATCGGAAAAGTCGAAATCATCTTTATATATAAAGGTGCGTAGATCTTCATACATGTCATTTGTTTTAATCCAGTAAATTAGTGCATCCGTGTCCATATATGCAATACCAATGTTCTGTCTTCCATAATAGTTAACCATCTTCTTATAATGAAACTCGTACATATGTGTTTTTGAAATATCCAAGATTGACATTCCAAGATACAAAGGACGATCCATTGTAACTGACTTCTTGTTCATGGAAATAACAACTAGATTTTCATTAATAATTATAGATGAACCAAAGTTTGGTTGTTGCACCAATTTCTGTAATTTTACTGGATCAGTTACCAATTTGATATCCTTATGTTTCCTTTTGTTTTCCAAAGTTTTGCCAAATATTGCGTTATTCATTAATTTGAAAAAATCTTTTTGAAAACTTGATGTAGCGGTGGCTCTTCTTCTTGTGTTGTTGTCGATGTAAGGTTTTAACCAACAAGATTGAGAAAATTGTAGTACTCGATTAATTTTTGTAATTCTCAATCCTAAGTCTAAAGCTTGTTGTATCATCCAGTAGTGTCCAACATATCGAGACTTGTCGGTTAAAGTCATCATTAATTTTGGCCATCTTCCAGTAGGGGAAATTTCAGTCTTAGGAAGAAGTGGTAAATCATAATGTTGATCATGAAGATGTTCAGGATATTCAAAATTAACATCAAAAATGTAACCAGTTTCACCATGCTTCGGTATATCCATTATGTTTCCAATCGATTCTGGATCTATCCATTTAAAATTATCATATGGAAGGGGATTCGACATTGCCCATCCGTATAAGTTATTTGCATCAAAATAACCCAGGAATGTTGTTGGTTTTGATGCATCATAATCGGGCAGATACTTGTTGTTCGCCTTGAAATGTCGTGTAACGCTTTGCGTCAATCCCCCTCGAACTCCTGACTCTAACATCATAACCATATCTATATCAGTAAGAAGTTGTATTTTACAATTTGTTTCTTTCAACATAGCTTGCCATGCTAATCCAGGTGAAGTGTACGAATGAAGAGGGTCCAATCCATATGCTGCAAAACATGTATTTCTAAATTCTTCCATTATATCACATAGTAAAGTTACATCCAATTTAACATAAAAATCTGAATATTCTCCCAATGTTCTAAATCCTAAATCGTTCCATACTTTACATGCATGATCATAGTCCTCTTGAGATATGTCCATGTCATAAAGTTTACTTTTGAATTCTTCTTTAGCCGGAAGTGATGTTTCATTAAATCTTTCTAAACTGTCTATGTAATCATATGGAAACACACCTTTCCGAAGTACCAAATCCAGTTTGTCGTTATTTACAATCTTCTTTGTTTCGATGAAATCTTGTTTCCTTAAATTTTCTGAAAGTTTGGACAAACTCGACGGCATAAATCTGTAGGAGTCCAAGAATCTTAGTTTCATGTTTCCAACTTCTTTGGAAAAACTTATGAACTTCTCTGAAGTTTCAGCTAACACATCGATTTTACCGTCGTCTCTTCCTAGTTCAGGTATTATAAAATGAGCATCGTACCCACTGAGGTTATGCAGAACCACAGGAATAAATAGTGGTAAACGATAGCTTAAGTTGCATTTATTACAAGCAGCACCCCTGTAATAACCTGTGAGGTGATCATGATCTTTAACTTTATAATTCTCAATAGTAAAATCATTTTTGCATAAGAAACATCGAGTTGCATTTTCATGTTGAATTTCTTCTTCTTCCTCCATCGGTTTCATTGGTACAATATTTGTATATAATCTTTGTGCATTTCCAGCTATTGAATATAAGTGATCAAGAAATATTTTTTCTACATTTTCACCACGATATATTAGAGGTTCTGAAGTTAATCCATATCTGTTTAAATGTTCTTCTGATAATGTTGATTTAACCATTAAACAAAAACTGTTTGGTTTGTGCATTTCATACTTGACACTTTTTCTAGCTTTACAATTTTCATCTTCAACAGGAACAAGTGTTGATTCAAAGTCCGCATACACAACTAGAGGAATACGGTACTGATGATGAACCTTTTCAAATGTAACAAATGCTCTGCTTTCCGAAGGTAAAATAATCTTTGCTTCATAATTATTGTTACATAATCTTTTGTGCTCTTGTAACCATTCTCTTGAGTGTAGCCCATCTCGTTTAAAATTGAAACATCTCTTGCAAATTAACTTTCTGTGTCGATCTTTAGAAAGCTGTTTATTAACAAGACGATCAAATTGCTTTATGTACACATAGTGAGACACATCTCCTCGCGTTAGTAGTAGTAAATCCGTATGATCTGGTAGCTCTTCTTTTGCAATACGTAAAGGATACACTTTGTTTGAACTATCTAATGCAAAAACATTGATAGACGTACCAGGATTTTTCTTCTCAAATTTTGATATATCTTTCAGTGATACAGGATAAGTGATTCCTTGAAAATTGTATCTAAATCTTTGATTTTCATATTCTTGGTTAGGTCTATTCACATGAAGTGGTGGTACAAATTTAGCTGTCATTGCATAACGAAAACATTCATTGTCTTCATTTTTAACATTAACACAAGATTTTGTATTTTCAATTCTTTTTGGTAAAGGAATGTAACTAGATCCCATTAGTCCATATCCATGTTTGTGAACTCTTATATCTAATACTTCAATACTTGTAAGACTCCATCCGGATCCTCTTCCTTCGTGTTCCTGAATTTTTGTTAATATTTCTTCTATACAATTTTCTATTATTGAATCAATGTTTGAACTTTCCATAATGGTTCGGTTTTTTGTTATGAATCCTCTTGGTGATAATTCTTCTTGTACATTTATAAACATAGCTTCTAGTAGTAAACCAAATTTAAGAAAGTTTAATCTTTTCAATTCTTCTTTTAAAATTTTACTTACGATTGGTTTTGCTTCTCTAATAAATTCTTCTAGCTTCAAGTTTTCATTTTGAATCTTATGATGCATTACTACTTTACCGGGTAATGCAAATACTTGTAGATTCGGTAAAGTAGTTGAAGATGTTGCTGTTATTTCATCTTGTTCTTCTTGTTGTTCTTGTTCTTGTTCTTGTTCTTGTTCTTGTTCTTGTTCTTCTTGTTGTTCTTGTTCTTGTTGTTCTTGTTTTTCTTCTGGGTTGTTGTGAATTAGTTCTTTATGACAGTCTAATAGAATTTCATCGTGAAACGATTCCGAACATTTATCGCAACGATACATGTTGAGATGTTTACTCTTCGAAATTTTGCCAAGAAATGAAATAGGCTCTCGCGTTCCTCCTTTTATAACGGTCCCCCCACCACTATTTCATCTTCTTCACTATACAAGGAAATCAAACTTTTTTAAATAAAAATATTAACCTTCAACAAACTAATTGTTCATTCGTGTTCTTTATTCCCATTGGAGTTTTAGTATATACTTCTTTATATTCAAGCTTTAACTAACTTTCCCCCACCCAACTAATTTTAGTTACTTTTAAAACCAAACACCTGCCCTCCAAACATCTATTAGGACAGATGTTATGGGACAGATGTTGAAAGAACAAATGTTAGGGTGGAAATGGCTAGAGCACAGGCACTTGGTTAAACTAAATTTGCACATAAATTAACTAGAGTTGAACTAAAAATTCGCATAAATTAAAAGTTAGTTCAAAACTAAAATTCGACAGTGTTAAGAAACTCTAACATTTGAACAAGAATAAACATTAGTTCAAAACTGAAATTCAACAGTGTTAACCAAATTCTAACAGTCGAACAAATAGGTCAAGGTAATCCAATTTTAACGCGAGAACGAGGAATAGAGCACTAAGTGGCATGTTAGTCCATTACCACAAAGTGATCTATTCCTCGCTCTCTATTCTACATCTACTTTTTTCAGTTTACTTATTTATATTAAAATGTTCAAATTTTACTATGTAGAATGTCCATTCTTTCTCTTCAACTCTTCGATTGTTTTTAGCAATTGTAACAAATATTCGTTAGTTTTCACCAAAGTCTTTAGTTTGCTACATCCAATTTCAATGGAAGGTATTATAAGTTGTAATTTTATAAGTTCAATCTTTTCTTTCTTGCGAATTTCTTTCTTTATTATATTATTCCTTATTTTTGCTGAAGATTTAAACTCCATGTTGTTTCTGCTAAAGCCACAATAATAATAAAAGTCTCTTGAAACAACCTGCATTTATACACATTCCCCCACCACTTTATAATCCCCACTCCTTTCCCCCTCTTCTTTATATGTGGAAGGAAGTATTATAATTAGATTCCTAATATTTCTTTTCCTTCTTCACTACGTGGGGGAAGGGTAATTTGTTATTACACTAGTTGTGCAAGAAAATAGCCGCCAGTGTCCACACCTTGTTCGTAGCACTCCATCATAGATTGTGCCCACTGCAACATGCGGTCTCTGTCATTTGGTGTGACAAGGAAAGAATGACTATCACCATACAATATAAAAGAGTCAATTCGTACATAACATCCTGAGTCCAACCATTTATTAGCTTCAGCCATAAACTTTTCTATTGTATCAAATGGAAATTGTGGATCAATTGCTATGACTTTACGTTCTTCACTAAGTTCAACAGTATAATCATCATCGTCCTCATCATCTTCACTTTCACTGTCGTTACTTAAAGTGTCTTCAGATTGTTCAAAAACATCAGAAATTTCAGAAAAATTAAAATTTTCATTCAGATGAGGAGGCATTTTGAAGCAAGAAATATTATAAACAGCAGAGACGAAACGACAAGAGCGGCGTGTAGAAGAAAAATGAAGGGGTGACCAACGCTCGCTCCGCTTTTATAATAGTATGCAAATGAGGGGTAGGTGCTGACCATGACCAGTCATCGACCCAAAGGAGTGGGGGAAGTACTTTTCTTACTACTTGGATGGAAGTAGGTTAGTAGGTCACGAGACTTAGAGTGTTAAAAAATAATGGGGGAGAAACACGACGCTATAACGCGTTGTGTTTCTCCCCCAGTATTTTTTTAAGCAATAATTTGGAAAAAGCTATGTGAATTTACTTGCTACGCCCCCACCTTGTAATACCATCCAGTTTGTGTCTGAGGAGATAGTCTTTAGAGTCTAACTCATAAACGGATTTCTCTTTGCGCAAGGATTCAATCACTTTAATATTATATCTTACGCCGTTACAAGTTGCCAAAATGTGTTCGTTGTCAATAACACTTTCAAAAAAATAGACACAACCTCTCTTAAGCCTATTTCCTTTCACACCAATAATTTTGGATTGGTATTCAACAGTGGGGGTTTCTGTCACTTGTAGTTCAGAAATGTGTTTTACGACATGTACACGGCAAAAACTTTCGTTTTTTACACATTTCCTCCCACAAGGTGATCCTTTCTTAATTCCCCTAGTAAGCATTTCAGGGCAAGTAGTGGGACGGCTAAATGCCCTACGACGCTGTTCTTGTAATAATTGAAATTGCTCTGAAGGAGCGGGTTTAGGAGTAGGTTTAGGAGTAAGTTTAGGAGCTGGTTTAGAAGCTGGTTTAGGAGCTGATTTAGGAGATGATTTAGTAGCAGGTTGAGAGGATTCAGTTTTGTGATAGGTATGATCTTCTGGTGTACTAAGTGGTGGGGTAGGAGGCAATGGTGATAGTGGGATAATGGGTGTGCTTAGACGATGAACAATGGTTTCAACGGAAGGGGTATTAGGATGGTGGTGAACTGGCTTCTGCGGTGGCGGCATAGTAGTTGATGGTGGTGCGGAGTCCTTTGAAGGCGAAGGCGGTGAAAAAATACTACGAAGTCTAGAAGTGTTAGTTGGCGGAAGAATAGCTCCAGAAGTTGAAGGTTGAGATGCAAGTCGATTCTTGTAGCAATCAGGAAGGTTTTTGAGGCGAAGAGTTTTCTTAGGTGCAGGAACAGCCGTAGTAGAAATAGAAGTCGAAGTAGAAGTTAAAGTAGAAGTTGTAGTTGGCAGAGATAACATGGTTGTGGCTCCAAGTTCGCAGCGTAACGTCTGGAATCAGAATGAAATGTTAGCCACAGTCGGTACGTCTTTTATAACAATATGCAAATGAGAGGGGTAGCAGCTGGCCGAGACTGATTATTGACCTGGGAGGTGGGGGAAAAGGGGAAAGAGAAGGTATTTATTTAAAATAATTCGCATAACTTTTGACTAAAATAAGATAACCAAATTCTTCTTTTACCAAAATGTTTGTCTTACATAGACCTTTTCAATGATGTATCGCTTGTCCAAATCCGTCAATCCGTTATCAAGTTATAGCCATTTTAATTTTTCAGGTCATGACCGGTCGTTCACCCGTAGTGGGGGAAGGAGTGGGGGTAGGAGTGGGGGGGGGGTCGACTCCATTTTTTCGGGGGGGGGGAGGGGGGGGGAATCGGCTCCATTTTTTCGGGGGGGGGGAATCGGCTCCATTTTTTCGGGGGGGGGGGAGGGGAGGGGGGGGGTCATTGACCCTTCCGAAAGTGGGTCAAGGTCATTCAAGATTTATAATGATCCAAGGTGATGGGAACAGTAATACTGTTCCCACCACCCTGTTTGCCTAGCGGTTCCCACTCCCAACCCACTAGTTACGTTCTGCAAGGGAGGTCCCTGGGCCGTCCGCATCAAAGCGTAACGTCCCGTCCGCATCAAAGCGTAACCATTAATTTCAGGGAAACTGGAACAGCAGGGAGGCCCTGGTCCGTCCGCATCAAAGCGTAACGTCCCGTCCGCATCAAAGCGTAACCATTAATTTCAGGGAAACTGGAACAGCTAATGCAGAAACGCAACTCTAACACCCACCCAAACTAATCCCACCCATCATATTCCTAAACAAAATGCAAAAAACCTAGTCCGCAATTTGCGGATGTCCCACCCCTTCTAAGTGAAGTTCAACTGAACTTCTGAATTTACAGTTAATCTACCCCCTAACATCTAGCTGAAAGGCAAAACAACAACATAAATTATTAATATCAACACTTAAAACTAACAACACATCATTATTAAAAACCAAATAATTCAACACAACCAAATACCATCATTATTCTTAAAATTAATACACCTTAATGCTAAACACCTCTTAAAATTAATACACCTTAATGCTAAACCCAACTTATAACTAACATCGCAATGCGCAAATTATTTCTTAAATTAAATACAACTTAAAACTAAACACACACACACACACACACACACATATACCACATTGCATTAAAAAACGCAACATAGTAGAAGAAGTTCAAATATATATAGGCCTACTATATATTTGAAACCTCTTGCTGAGTCGCCAACAACCTTTCGCTATGAAAGTTTGTTGACGACTGACGCTAAGATCAGGCTCGTATTGCTCCTCGGATTCTCGAGTAGTGGGGGAAGTTGTTTCACTCCAGTACAGTGTTCAATCCAGTCCAGTTCGCAGCAGTGTAAAAGGAAGGCAAAGGAGTGGGGAGCGGCGCATGCGCAACAACACAAATCCAAGGTTTGAGGTTAGAATTATCCATGTGCAGTAGCGCTAAAGTGAGTAATACAGGACTAGGCGCATGCGCATAGCATAGACTCATTCCGATCCGGAGAACTTGTTGCATGCGCAGCAGGTTTGAGGTTAGAATTATCCATGGCAGCTGCCATATTTAGTCTGGTTTCACCACATAAAGTCAACAACCGGTAGTGACCGGCCATTGACCTGGAGGAGTGGGGGAAGGAGTGGGGGAAGGGGGGGGGAGGGGGGGGGAAGGGGGGGAGGGGGGGGAGGGGGGGGAGGTCATTGACCTTTCCGGTCGGTCATTGACCCCAAGGAGTAGGGATAGACACAGAACCCTACTTCTCTTACTACTCAGGTGAAAGTCGGTCAACCAGTCATTTGCTTGCCATCTGCCGCCATCTGGCTGGAGTTATTGCCTCTATAAAGGTGGGTAGTTTATCGCGCTACAAACATTCATTGCCTCGCATCCGCTCGGTCATCATCTCTCGTTAGTTTTATGTTATGACTACTTCACTTACTAGGTTTGAGGTTAGAATTATCCATGGAATAGCCTTCGTAAATTCTAACCTATAAAATTACTACTCTGGCTTTCTGTTTCAATTTCTTTTACACTTCATTTTATATCTCAGTCTTATTTTAACTTCTGAACTTAACACATCGGTTATGATGACTGCACAATGTTTAAAATTAAAGCTTTTGCGAACACAACACATATTACGAAGTACTTCTAAACCTTCAATTTCAAAGTGTAGAACTAATTTAAATAGAGTTAGGAAGAAGTACAGTTTTAACCCATTATACTCAAAGACTTCGCAGGTTAATGTTGATGATAATGTTATTTACAACATTTTGCATTCTATGTTACAATTCAACAACTTTGAACTTGTTACACCTATCGACTGTGTTCAACAAGTTTTTTTATTTTACCCCTACTATTCCTCATATAAGCGCTGTCACCACAATTCCTACTTCATGCTCCTCTATTCTCTTCAGTTAAGCTAAGGTTTGAGGTTAGACTTATCCATGGCGGCCGCCATGTCTAGTTCAGTTTCACCACATAGAGTCGGCGACCGGTTATTGGTCTAAAGGAGTGGGGGAATGGGTGGTGGGGAGAAGGTTGCCATTTTATAAGCCCTCTCCCTAGGCGGCGCTTCTCATTCAATCGCCAACTTTCAAACAATAAACACCTCTCCCATGGCACGAATGAATTATCCCACTATCACCAACTAGTTCAACTTTGAACTATTTCTGGTGGTAGTTGGGTAGGCTTTTTTAAAACTTACTCTGGATGACCTTGACATACTTTCCAGGCCCCCAGTTATAACTGTTGAATTTCAGTTTTGATCTTACTCTTAATTTTTGTTCAACTTTTAGAGTTTAGTTAACACAGTTGAATTTTACTTTTCAACTAACTCTTCATTCATGCCCAATTCTACTTCAAATTCAGGGCATATGCTCTCGCCATCTGCACCCTGCAGCTGCCCTGGCAGCTGACACCATCTGACCCCTGCAGCTGCCCTGGCAGCTGACGTCACTTCCGGTTTAGAAGTGGCTTTTTCCCACTACTCGTGGTCATC
>JAQYXR010001075.1:20796-42776 GCA_030545055.2 Neoaliturus tenellus
GATAGTAGTGTCAAATTGTTGGTGCTGGCTCAGTTCAAGGTCACCTGAGGGATGACGTCATCGAGGTCAATGACCTCACCGATGACGTCATCGATGACGTCATCGATTGCGTCATCGATGACGTCATCACTAATGACGTCATTTCTATGACGTCACACCTATGACGTCACAGAAATGACGTGCTGATGACGTCATCACCCCTTACGTCATCAAAATGACGTCACCGACGCCACTGAGGTCAAGGTCACGCCGAAACTTAAAATTTTTTGGCACTTTTGCCGTTTCTCGCACTACGCTCCGAGTTTCAGTCAGAGTCCCCGTGACCTTGACCACTTGGAGCGAATTTTCGACGAGAAACGGCAAAAGTGCCAAGTTAAACTCGAGTTTCTGACATGACCCTGCCTAAATGGGCAATCGGTTATCCCTCAGGTGACCTTGAACCAGCACAACACCAACAATTTGATATTACTGTGACCTTGAAAACCTAACAACGGAGCGCCGACACCGATGCGCACCCCACGACAGCCACCGAGTGACTGACTGTCAGGCTCTGTGTACGCTAGGTATATGGGGAAGTGGAGGGGGAAATCTCAAGGTCATCCAAATGGAGTTTTAAAAAAGTTGAAGAGTAGAAAGACTACTCTTGTGCTTCCTGGGCGACCTCATCAATCTCTAATGGATCTGTAAACCAATCCGATCTGTAGCGGCAGGAGTCCAGAAAACAGGTGCACCACCCATCAGGTTGTCCGTAGCATTTCCGACAATTGGTAAGATTGGAAAAGTGAAATTTAATACACCGCTGCGGACAACAAGTATAAAAGTATTTGGATTTGTAGATTTTGAAAGTTTGTAGTACCGGCGGTGGCAGCTGTTGGTTCTTGCATCTACACCTGCAACATCCGAAGCATTCACATTGCCGGCAGGCCAGCCCATCCACTTGCCACTTTGGTAAGAGGAAACACTTATCCTCACAGCAATAGGTTGTCCCCGTCTCTTCCTCCCAACGCTTCTTTGCACAATATGTGACGCCTTGTATCTCCAAACACCTATGCTCGCAACATGAGATGCGCTTACTTTCCATAGTTGATGTTGCTTTGACGAGGGAGCACGATGAAGTGATGCTGTGGTCAGTGGGAATGGGGTTTATATAAACTAAGGTGAGTGGAGGGGGAAAGGTCAAGGTCATCCAAATGGAGTTTTAAAAAAGAAAAGAGTAGAAAGACTACTCTTGTGTATCTATAGCGATTTCATTGATAGTGAGTGCTTCTGTATGCCAAGTTGATCTGTACTGACAGGCTCCTAAATAATGTTTGCAAAAACCTGCAAAATGATTGTTGCACAATTTGCAGCCAGTTAGCTGTTTTAATGTGAATTCAATGCAACGTTCAGGGCAACAAGTGTACTTATGCCCTCTCATCTGGTACACATGGAATGTCTTCAACTCCGGTTTCGGCTTCTTCCAAGACTTGCACTTACACATGCATTGACCAAAAGCTTCACATTTTCTACACGCCAGGCCATCCGCAACATCAATGTCATTCGGCCATGAAAAACATTTCCGTTCGCAACAGTAGTTGAGTTGACTCTCCATGTTGCTGTGGTGAAGGTGCGCGATGAAATGATGCTGCAGTCATTGAGAGTGCACCTTAAATAAACCCAGTGGAGGGGGAAAGGTCAAGGCCATCCAAACGGAGTTTTAAAAAAGATAACTAGCCGTCCTCCTCCTCCTCCTCATCCGTTGTACTTAGAGAGCTGTCAGACGAAGAGCCCCGTGCAGGTGCTCCCCAGATGAAAAACAAATCAATTTTAAAACGAAGACCAGGATCTTGCATCATCAATTCCTTTAATTTGTCACATACTAAGTCGACCTTGTGTAAGGTGTCAACAACAAGCTTCCAATTCGTTGGTTCAATATAACTTGTAGTAGAGTCTGCCTCGCTGATAACCACATCCTCCGGCCGTATTGGAGTGTAAAGATGTGTAAAGTTCTTTGGCTGTAGCTGAGGTTCAGGCTGGCTGGAAGTGGAAGGTTGAGTGTGGACCCCTGTCGCATCGAAATCCATAGTCATTCTACATTCAATGTTGGGGTTTTCGTTTAATACATACACCAATTTCTCATGCAACATATCCACTTCTGCCGAGTCTTGCAGATGAACATTCCAGGAAAATGGCCATTCTTCATCCGTAGTGGAGTCAACTCGAGAAAGAGTGCTGTCCGCCATGATAGCTAAGCAAGGAATGATGTGAGCTACAGACTGTGGTAACAGTATTGAAAAGTAGAGGGGGTAAACCAAAAGTACGTGGAGGGGGTATTTTCAAGGTCATTTAATTTGGGTTTAAAAAAAAAAGGAAATAGTGGAGGGGGAATTCTCAAGGTCATCCAATTTAGGTTTTAAAAAAAAGGAATGAAGCTTACTCCTCTTCAACCTCGTTGTCCCCTGCATCTTCATCAGCCTCATCTTCATCGATGTCAGACTCGCCGTAAGGATAGATCGGGGACATGGGCGAATATTGTGGAGATTGTTGACCGTTGTTGTCGTCCCCTTGAATTCTAACTTGGGACCAATCATAATTTAAATTCATTTGTATTATGATCCCAGGGTTGTCCCGCAGTATTTCCTTCATACGTTCGCAAATTGACTCCAAATAGTGTACACTATCGATCGACAGTGTCCAACCCGTACTTGTACCGACATCAGTAGTGGAGTCAGCTTGGCTGATGGTGTTGTTGTCTGCCATGGTTGCTTGTCGGACAAGGAATGACGGTTGATGTGATGCTCATGCAGGAACATGGTGAAGTGGTGGGGGGTGTGGTAAAGTAGTGGGGGAATTTTCAAGGTCATCCAAACGGAGTTTTAAAAAAAAAAGGAAAACTTACAAAGTAACATTGAAACTTTCCAATTGATGGTGGCGAGCGTTTTCTTCTGCAACCTTGCCGACACATGTGACTATGCCGTACAGTATGAAAAGTACAACCATAATAAGGCCGAACAATAAAAGATAGCCGTTGACTATCATGATATTTTCTGAGTGGATCTGTTTTCTTCTTATCGCCCTCTCCTGCATCCTCTTCTCCAACTCGTGGACGAAGTCACAACATGCGTGAGGACATCTTTCATCTGTTGGTAGGTTTGCCATTGTTGATGTTGTCGGTGTGGCTGTTGAAGATGGAATGAGGTTTCCAATTGCGATGTGCCATGTACACCAATAGTCAAGTGGTGGGGGTAACAAAGCAGTGGAGGGGGAAGTTTCAAGGTCATCCAAATTGTGTTTTAAAAAAACCTATCTTGTTACTGAGCTTATATGTCAGTAACAAGATAGGTGTTTTTGCTCTTTTACTTCTTTAATATAATGAAAAAATATACATATTCTACAATGGTTAGGACAAGAAATACAACTGCTAGTCAGCTGAAATAGTCCAAGTTGTCTGGCTCGGTCTTCATGGACGCTGGTGAGGAAGCCGTCGAGGAGTGTCCAGGCTCTTCCTTTGACTGTCGGGTGTTCCGTATATTGCAAGCGTAAACTTGCACATTTATACGGTAGCCTCGTGCCACCATCAGCTGCAACTCCTTGTATAAGTCGTTTAGCTCCTGCTGAGTCTTGATGCTCACCTCCTCGTAACTTGCGCAACTAACGTTCAGAGACATCTTGATGTTGCTAGGTTGGCTGCTGGAGTAGAAATGAAGCCGAGGCACAGCGCTTGGAGGTACATGAAAAAGTGGTGGGGGTAACAGTGGTGGGGGTATAGAAAATCCAATTAAACAGTTCTAAACTTTTTCCATCGATACAATGGAATGGAACAAATAGCGCAGGTGTCCTTGTAATTTTCAAATCGAAACAGTGGCGCTAGAAATCCGAATTGTTTTATACCACCATCCTGTACGAATCGCCGAAGGTCTCTGACGGCGGCCTCGCCACAAGGCCTACAAAACTTTTCCCCGTCGTGGAACTTATACCAGGAGTATTCCGAATACCCTGTATTTTCCCTCCTGTAGCGTTTGACATCTTCTTTTATTGTTAGTGGGATATTGTCTTGTAAACATGTTGGGAACAAGTCCTTGTGAGTTATAACTCGTTGTATGCAAAGCTCGTACAAGGTGCTCATCGTTTGCTAGTTGGCAACAGACTGACCGTTTTTCGCATCCAAGCAGGTTTGAATCCTAGTGCGGTAGTGGGGGTAATTACAGTAGTGGGGGTAATTGTGAAATGCAAAGGTCAAAGGTCAAGGTCACCCGCGAAGTTTAAAAAAAATGCAACATATCAATACGTGAAGTCTGTCACATATTGATATGTTGCATTTTTTGTTTTTCTTTTTTATTTTTTTTTTTGTCTTTTATGATTCGTTTATTTATAAAACATTACAACAACATATGTACAACATTAAAACTTAAATCTAACACTGCTGCTTGTCAGCGATGTGGATGGTCAACTCTGTAGAATTGCTACCCGTGCAGCCGTGGGACACCAGGTATAGACATCCGGGTTGAATAGAGCGAAGATCCTCGTTTTGTAGAAGATGGACGAATCTCTTGGGCAGGTACACCTGGAACTTTGGTTCATCCCCCGGAGTAAACGGTGCCTCGCTGAGACTGCAGCAGATGGCCTCCCCAACTGTAGTCTCCATCTTCTTCATAGCATGGATTATGTAGTGCTTTTCGTCTTTTAGTTCCGAGCACTTCTTTACAGGTAATATTGTTGACTTGGAGTGAGCATTGAACTGCTCGACCAAAGTCTGAAGGAACTGGTGAGATGCCATGGTCAGGTTACAGATCGTCTTCTTGCTCGGAGATGTTGTCGTCTCGGAATCTCGAGTAATACTCATGCCAGGTCCCTGTCTGCTCCCCACTTATATACTCTCCGTTACCCCCACCACTCCCCAATTCCCCACTTTGAAGGTAAGAGGCGAGTTTATAGGCATTTTTCAAAGCGCAATGTCTATCTTTATCATGTTCTGGGCTTTTTGTACAAATACATATGGTTTCCAGCATGTATTGATAATTCTTATCCAATTCCACATCATTAACCGGAACATGAGTAAATCCTTCGATCCATCTTTTCTTTTCCAGCCCCTTTGTGTAAATATTGGTAAACTTGTCTGAAAAGTGATGCATAATGTGATACAAGTCCGTGTAACTTGTAAAACCATCATACCAATCGATATGATGGAAGTGTTTTGAAATCCATCTGTTGGTAGTAGCGGCTTTACTAGTTAAAGACGAATAAGAACATGGTGGTTTAAATAAAAACGAATAAGGAACACTTGTATTCATGTCCAAAAACACAAGTTCTTTTATAATGAATCTATCATCATTACCACGAAACGCTTGAAACTCAATAATACCAGGCTTGGACTTTACTTGTTGTTCTTCTCCCTTGTCCATTTTGAAGGTCACACGTCTGCTCATTACGAAGTCAGGAGGTCAACTGATTTCCACACCACGGTAGGTACTACTTTTATACCAGGCCGTACAGTTGTTGGCGCGTTGGTGTATATTTAACGTGGGCACCGTCCCCAATAGGCCTAACCCCACAAAATGTTGGTTATTGTTTTAAAAACTAACCATTGTCATTTAAGTTTCCATCTTTATATTTTCCTTATTTTCATTTTCATCACTAACACTTGATTCTTCTCCTCCATCTTCCTCTTCTTCCTGTTTTACTGATTTCTTATGTAGTTGAGCGTACTTTTCCAATTGTCTCCACATCTGTACTTCATGAGGAACTCTATTAAATATAGAAGTATCCACAGGTCCGTATAATATAGGTGCGTCCGGTTGTTTGTCCAATGTGTCTTCCAGATAATCTTTAATAATCGAACTTGAAAACACCAGTTGTCTCAAGTATCTTGTTATAGGTTCAGTAGCACAAGTTAAAATGAAAAACTCCTCTCGATTAAGTTGAATTTTGTTATCATGTCTTGTTGTGTCTCTAAACCGTAGCTGATGATCACCACGTTGTTTAATGATATCAATTTCCACATTTGAATCCAAAAGTCCTACTCTTGTCTTTCTTCCAAACATGTTACTACTTAAATAGCATTCTAGTAGATGCAAATGTTTCATAAACGATTCCCAAGCACTGTCCGTAAACAAAATCATTTTGGGTCCATGAGTTAAAATTACAGTAGGGGAATAATCTGTAGATTTCATAACACCGATTAAAACACTTTTATCCAAACTGGAAGAGATTGGGTAAAATATTCGCAAAAATACCTCACTCAATATGTTTGGAGAAATATTATCTTCAATATCCCTTTTTCTCTTTTGTATAGTCTTTCTTCTTTTACCTTTTTCTTCAACATTATTACTGGCGTGAAGTTGTCCGCAAACGTTTTGTTCACCTCCTTCCTGGTGACCTTGAGGATCTAAAAACTCAGATATCTCCTTCTCAATATCTACCACATTTTCAGGTGTACCACTAGGAGAAGCCATATTGAATACGATGCTACCCATACAACAGTAGGCAACAAACTGATGAGGAGCGGTCTGTACGCTCTGCTTTTATACTCGCGGAATGAAACAAAACCGGTTCTTACAATACATTTTTAACAATTCCAGTTAAAGGTGTGTATGTTACGATTTTATCATGTAGAATTAAACAGTATGCAGTTGTATTAGCCGGTATAGCATCGTTGAATTCCATTTCTATTTTTATATCCACACTTGAAGACTTTACTGATTCATTTTGTTTAGAACAATCGATTACAACTATTGGGTAGGCATCGAAATATTTGTCAGGTGGTAATAAAGGTGTATTTGTTTTACCGTAATATGAACTTTGGAATCTCGCGTACATATCGTACAATATACTGTATTTCTTCTTAGTGAATGACACATTTAAATTGTCGTATGGAAAGAATTGTGAATTTAAATAAACTTTAATATTTTTCAAGTCACAATGATCAAATTGTCCTGCATGTTTAGTAATGGCGTCTCTTCTACCTGTTTGTAAACCAAATATAATATACCTGGCTCGTTCTACATAATTCGATGTTTTAACAGTCCAAGTGTGTCGATCCGTAGTAGGTAAACTGGGATGCTCATGAAATTCCCAACTTCTAAATGGAATAACAATATCACGATCGGCTTTTAATTTTCTTAAAAGTAGCATTCTATGCTCGTCAGCCAATTTAACATGTGGAACTCTCCATACAATTTTGTCTAATTTTAATTTCCATTCTAAAGTCGCATCTGTAGCAGCATCTGCAGCTTTAATAATGTCTTTATCGTTAGAAGATCTCAACAAAACTAATTCTTGTTTAACGTTTAATATTATTTTCCTATAATCTTCAGCAAAACCAAGCAGCAAACGTAATGGAATATGAAAATCAAAATATCCATTTGGATTTGGAGTGATCGTGTCAATCGTAGGTAATACCCATCCGGCAGGTTTAAGTAAATTGGTTTCATTGGGTGTTATAGATGTTAATCCTTTTAAAGTTGTCGTAATACCTACTTTTTTAGTGGAATCAACTGTTACACCTGATATTTCATATCTAATTTCATCAAATAGGAAAGCCATAGGATTATTTATAAATGGAACTGTTGTACCAACAGTAGTACCGTCCTTTTTAGTAACTTGTCCTTCAATATACAAGTAACTTTCACATGGTAGTGTGTAAATGTCTTGATTTTGTATGGGAATACGAATTTCATCGTTATTGTTTAATTTCGATGAAGTGTAAGGGTTGTGGGTGTGATATTCTTTTTCCCATAGGGTTTCGTCGAATGTTGGACCCTGCGCTATATCCAGTATATCCATACTCGGTTAATTTTAATCCAATTCTCTCTAAGAAACGAATGTTCTCGCGTGTTAACTCCTCCACAGCTGAAGAGCTACTAATGCGGTTTCCCGTAGGTTGTTCGCTTTTAAATGTTAAACCCATGGTTTTGTATTAAAGTGTCGATTTTAAATGTAATCTAATCGTAATAGGCTCTTCTCTGAAGTCTACCAAGTTACCGTCTTGATCCAATACGCTCAACACGATGTCTGAAATGAAAGTGGTGTTCAACGGTAGATATACCAGGTTTTGTGGCTTTTCAACAATTTTAAATCCAGGTGGTACACTTGGGTAAAAAGTATGTATGATGTGGGTGTTAGCCCCATCCCTGTAAGCACCTTGTATA
The DNA here is from genome assembly GCA_030545055.2 of Neoaliturus tenellus. Lineage (NCBI taxonomy): Eukaryota > Metazoa > Arthropoda > Insecta > Hemiptera > Cicadellidae > Neoaliturus > Neoaliturus tenellus. The sequence goes on from JAQYXR010001075.1 coordinate 28,923, forward strand.
ATGTTACAAGTTATGTCTATACTATTGACTTTTAATATTGTTACTGTTTTCTTACCGGAATGTGTTACATCTGGTTCTAAAACAGGCTCATCGTTGGAAAATCCTAATAAATCACCAATTGAGTTTGGTTGAGTGAAATCTATATAATATTTGGAAGTAATTTCAGCTTTCATCGTATTATTATTACCTTTTAATGTTATATTGTCTTTTCCCATTTTAGTTTGCAAAAATTCATTTATATGATCAATTTCATAAGAACCTGTGGGTAACCTGCACTCTTGTAAGTCTGTAAATTTTCCACTGGCATCCTTTCCCTTATAATAATGCAATACGTTATTTTTACCTTCCGTAACATTGGGGATAGAGTTGTAAGTTGTAAAATCCAATAGTGCCGCCTCCCAAAACCTTCCTTTTTGCAAGCGTAACGCTGGAAAAAGGATACTTCGTAAAGTGGACGATTTTCCTGTTAATGATACCGTATAGGAAGACATCTCAATAGTGACTGATACTTTTAGCTAGAAATTCCAAACATAAATGGCCGCATATTGAAGTATTATCAGGTTGTTCTCTTTTATAGTTATAATATATGTTTTTAGCAGATTTAAAGTAATTTTGAAGTTCTTTTGGTGGTGGCAAATTACCGAAACTATCAAAATAATATACATTGTTATTTAGTTTCTTATAACAAACCCAATGGGTGCCAGGCCCTTCAGTATTATCCAAATTTACAATTCCAGTCTCATTTTGCCACATTTTCTTTGGTAAACTGTCTTTCATAAACACACCGCGGAAAAATGGTATTTTTAAACAGGAAATATATTTAAATAATTCAATATTGGTTAATGCTTTATGTGGTATGACCAATTGATTTCTTTCATTTAATATGCACGATAAGGTCTTAGGTAAAGACCTGCCCCGTTTTTTACCATTGACCACACGGTGGGCTTCTTCCTGCCTTTTCTTGTAGATCGTCGTCTTCTTTTTATATTTCCTCCATGTTTTCTTGTGGTTGACCTCCTTTTTACTCTCCTTCTCCTCCTTCTTCCACCTCCTACTGCTGTTTTAGCCTTCATACCTGCTGTTACTGCTAAAGCTGCTGCTTTTTCTGCTATGCTAGCGTCACTTGATTTTACTCGTTGCCAAGCTATGTCCGCAAGCTTTTTGTCAGCTATTGATCTATTTTTTGAATCGGCAAACGTGGAATATGCGATATCGTGTTCTTTACAAGCCTGATCTAACTTATTTATGCCAGGATCGCCTCTTTCCAATCGTTTTTTCAATTTAGTTCCTGGTCCGCAATACTGATAACCTCCCGGTATATGAAATTCGTATGGTAATGCGTCTATTGCTCTATTTACTATGGATCCTACTGGAATTCGTTTTAAAGCTTTACTTAACAGAGAAACCGCTGTGGACGTGATCCCACCTCCTCTCCTTACAGTGTCTCTATATGGACTGATGTACTGGAACGTCATTATTGTCCTTTTATAATCGCAATGTACAACTTATGTGTTACCTCTATGACAAGTTGGACATAAATGAAGTCGTTTATTGTGTTCTTTTATTAAATATCAAAATCACCCCAATCCGATGATCTAAACTTTTTTGTACGAGGGTTGATAAAATAGTTTTGAACAATTTCCCGTTTAATCCAAGTACCTCTCTCAGATTCCAACAAAGGAGTACGACCTGAATGAATACCAATAAGATTGTATACATCAAATAATGCATTTCCTAAAACTTTTACAAGAAAATTAACAGTGACAGCATTATCCACATGTTCAGGGTCTTTAAGGTCTGTTATACGTTTATTATTACAAGTATACACTTTGCTATCCATTTGTGATAATGTGATAGCCTGTCCTACAGTTGCAGCATCATTTGCTTCTCTTCCTTGCGCCATGTTTGTTAATTTTTTATTACTACATATAAAAAACGCATAGTAATTATTTGGATCTAGATGTACTGTTTGTCCTAAGGCAGCCGCGTCTCTATCTGCATGACCCCATGACACATTTGATAACCTTCCATGCCTGCAATCCCAATAAGCGTTTTTGTATGTCAATAAACGAAATTTTTCATTACCTTGAATAAAGTCATCCCCTTGCTTTGATAATACTTCATCTCGTTTTGCAAATCCAGTTGTTTCTTGTTTTAAAGTCTCTTTCATTTGACCCACTGTTGCACCATCAGATGGTGCTGAACCATCTTTTACATTCGCCAAACAATTGCCAAGACAATCGATAACTCCCACATCACGTATGACACAATGATCTTTTATATATTTGAGATTTACAGCATCATTTTCATTTTTTGGATAACCTATATCGTTAATAACAAATTTATAAAAAGAAAATCCATCTTTTGTCTTTTCAGGTATCAAAGAATGTAAATAGCGTCTATTTACGCTGTCTTTTGCATCTTTAGGGTCATCTACGTTGGATATACGTTTATTGTTGGCACTATACGTTTTCCCATTGAATTTTAACGTATTTTTTAATTCAGATGACAAATAACCTTTGTTTATCGCATCACCGTTTTGATTTGGTTTACCAACGTTGATAATTCTATGATCTTCTGCGTCATATGTGTTATTTTGTAGTTTTAATGTTGGCGATATCTTTTCCTTTAATATTTTTAGATTTATTGCATCGTTTTCATCCGTAGGATCTTTTATGTTTTTTAACCTTTTATTACTCATATCATAATCTCCATCAGGTGTTTGTGGTAAACCAGCACTTCTTTTTAAACTATTGGCATAATATAACCCATCCGAGGAGTAACGTCCGAACTTGTCGACACTCATGGTGCAACTGAATAGTATTCTAGGGAGTAACGCATTTTTATGAGATTACCCCACGGTTTCGGAGTTCATCCACTAAAGCCACCCATTCGTTTTCCAATCCAGTATGACCCGCTTCTTTAGCTTCATGTATTAGTTTCATTCTATCCACCAATTTATTGATATTATTGTAATAAATCACATTTGTGTTATATAGTTTCTTCATTAAACCTGTACCCGTAACGGACTTACTTCTTTTTCTTCGTTCCTGAGCACTTACATCCAAAGTGGATGCCATAAATCTTCGTTTTACAGGTTTTCTTTGTGTTAACGGCATTGTTTGTCTTCTAGTTGGTATTAACTTGGATACAAATTGTTTATATTTTAAAGACTTAGATCTAAAAGGAGGCTGGTCAGGTAAATACTTTCTCCTATATGCATTTGTCTGTTCCAAAATATTTTTATATGCTTCCATGTCTTTTTCTTTCACTACCGATACTGAAGGCTTATTTTCAAATAATAATTCAAATAATCCTTTTGTGCCCTTATACCTTTGATCACCAATGACAATATTATCATGTTCGTCAACGTTTAACGGGCTATTACCTATCATTAAACCGTCTTCTGTTAATCTCGCTCCATAACTATGGTAATTCTTATTAGGAATTGTTCCGAGTAACATTTTTACCATGTATTTCCTTCCTAAAGGTCCTTTGTTATGAATGTTTTCACCCAAGAAGCTTATGTTTGACGGACCTTCCCTTGTCTCTTCTTCTTTTTCCTCTTCACTAGCAGTTGATACAACTTCATGTCCTCTTTTGGCTTTTACTTCATATAATTCTTTTATTCCACTATAGTCCGGTGATTCTAGCTCTCTTTCGGGTTCTCCACCGGTAAAACCACTATACGTAGAGGATTCCAGGTCTTCATCACTAAAATCTTCTGATTTTACATTTTCTCTTTCAAACTTCGTAATAGGTGCAATCGCATCTCCTTCCAATACAGGTTTAGCAAATTTTTTGTTTAATTGTTTCAAGGGTTCAGTAATAGGTTTAAAAGTAGATTCAAGGAATTTCTCCCTCTCGCTAATACCTAGTTTCAATGCTCTGTTTTTAGCCCGAATAGAATCACTAAGTGATTTTATTTCTTTTACTAATTTTTCTTGGTTAACCATGTTTGTAGCAAGACGTGTTGTACAACAATGAATGTGTTATACCACGTTTAATGTATTAATATAAATTTATCAAATCCTATCCTGTATCGACCATTGTTTAGCGGTTGTTCCTTCATAATTGTTAGGAACCCATACTTTTCAGCCCAAGCCTTTCCACACAACTCTTTAAATCGTTCAAATGTCATATCCGCATTTACATGATCAAAATATATATGTTTTAGGTTGGTTTCGTCCTGTTTAAATACAATTAACATGTTTGCATTGTCTCTAATGAGTTGTTTAGGTATTTTGCTGTAAGTTTGGCCAATATAAATGCTATCTATGTTGTTATGTCGACCCATAGCGAAGTAATTCCTTATTGTGTTTTGGTTTTCACAAGATACATCGTCGAATATAAACACGGAGAATGGTTTAGCTTCTTGTGGCTGCATGACACTCTCGCTTGCATTAAACTTTAAATATTTAACTTCAGGCACATTAGTCAGTATCTTTTCCAATAATTGATACTTTGGTTGTTGTAGTGATTTTGAAAATACATATAGATTGTTAAATCGTAATCCTTTAGGGTTTGTAATCAAATTGAATACTACATTAGTTTTTCCACAGTTGGAAGGTCCGGTAACCAGACAACGAACGGTGTTTGGTAACAAATTGCCATGCTTCCCACTATTGAATTCTGAATTATCCACTGTGAGTTCATCTATATTATTAATAGTAAAACTCTCTTTTTGTGGTACTATCTCCATCCTTTGTAATGGTTCAACCTAAAATGATTCTCTATCGTTATATCAAATCCTTTTTAGGTATCCAAGAATCTTCCGTCTTATTAAATCCTAACCATCGTACTTTGACCTTATCTTTTTTCCGTTGCAACACCTTTTCAACTAAATATACATCGCCTACTGTTGATTTTAACATTTCATGTCCATAAAACCCTCCTTCAAGCAATTGTCCTTTATTATCTTTTAAAATATATGTCTCAGGTACTGTAGGTTGTACTTTGAATACAGTAAAAACCTCATTGGTCCAATTTGGCAGGTATCTTTTACTGAATACACCTTTATATTTACTTATTCGCACTTTATCACCCACATTAAATTTTTTAGGCTTTAGTTTTTCAACTTTTGGTTTAGTATTCGTTTTTATACGTTTTAATACAAGGTTTTCATTTTTACTAGTTACTTGGTTTGGTTTCATCCCGATAGTCCTATGAAATTTGTTATTGTAATCGTTTATAAGTTTTGGTAACATATCAATCCATATGTGCGATCCTCTGTTGGAAAACATTTTATACATTGCACTTTTTAAAGTTCTGTTGAATCTTTCGATTATTGAGGCTTTTACTTCTGAATTGGTTGAATAATGGTTTATATTGTGTTTTTTCATTAAATTTGCAAATTCCTTATTAAAATATTCTTTTCCATCATCTGTTTGTAAATGTTTAATAGTATGTTTGTCTCTTTGTATAGCTGTTTCCATTGCTTTTGTAACACTTTTGCCACTTTTATCTTTTAGTGGTAAAGCATCTGCCATTTTTGAAAAACAGTTAATAACAGTCAATATGTATTTATATCCTTTATTTTGTTTGCTATAAGGAATCATTTCGATTAAATCCGCTTGATATAAATCATTAATTCCTTTTATCACCGTATTTCTTCGTGGAAACTTTCTTCTTGCAGGTTTATGAAGTTCGTTGACAATTTGTTGCTTTAAGTCCTTCATATTGCAGGTTTCAATGTTTGTTGTATCACATGTATAATCACAATGAATGTTGTTTTAAATATTCACATCATTTATATGGGTCAAGGTCATCCAAACTTGTGTAAAAAAATGGGGAACACGGCGTTGGACTTGCCGTGTTCCCCATTTTTTTTACGGAAGGAGAAAGGAATAAGGTCGTAGTTGTAGAAGGACGAAGAATAGGTTACTAGTTGATAGGGTTTAGAGAGTAGTGGCCAAAAGGAAGAGTGTGGATTTTGTCGGGCATAATGTATCTTTTATCATCCCGAGCTGACAACGCTTTTTTAATTTCGGTGACACTGTAGACTTGATGCTTGAAGCTTCGGATATTGTTGAATGTTGCTGATATCGTAGTATCTTCAAACAAACAAGTCTTGTAGTGGTCAAATGTCACGTGTTTTTTCAAATAAGATGTCTTCACTCCTTTTGCTTTCTTCACTGTCGGTGTGTTGTTCTCGTGGTACATCTTAAATGAATACAATTTCGCCATCAGCGCCACTATTTCTTCTAAAGGCATTCCATTTGCTTCATCTTTGAATTTTCCAATTACTTTTTTATATTTTTCATTAAAATTTGGATGGTTTTTCGGATAGTCAGAAAAATCGAAATCTTCTTTGTATGGAAAAGTCCTTAGGTCTTCATACATGTCCAAAGTCTTTATCCAGTAGATAAACGCGTCCGTATCCATGTATGCGACTCCAATGTTTTCCCTTCCGTAATGTTTAACCATTTTGTTATAATGGAAATCATACATCAGGGTTTTACTTATATCCAAAATCGACATACCTATGTATAACGGACGGTCCATGACTATTGTTGTTTTCTTCATACTGACAGCGACTAGATTTTCGTTTATAATCATGGATGTTCCGAAATTTGGTTTTTGCACTAATTTTTCCAATTTCCTAGGATCACTCACTAATTTTACATTTTTGTGTTTTCTTTTGTTCTCCAAGGTCTTCCCAAAGATGGCATTGTTCATTAATTTATAGAAGTCCTTTTCAAATGCTGTTGTCGCTGCAGCTCTTCTTGCAGTGTTGGAATCAATATATGGTTTCAACCAACAAGACTGGGTGAATTCAATTGCTCTATGAATTCTCACTATACGTAGACCCAATTCAAGAGCCTGTTGAACTACCCAGTAGTGAGCCACATAGCGATCCTTATTCTCCAAGGTCATCATCAATTTTGGCCATCTTCCTGTCGGTGAAACTTCAGTCTTGGCTAGGAGAGGCAAGTCGTAGTGATGGTCATGAAGGTGCTCCGGGTATTCAAAATCACAGTCCAAAATATAGCCTTTTGGACCATCCTTTGGAATCTGTGAGATGTCTCCGATGGTGGCCGGGTCGATCCACTTGAAGTCAGCGTAGGGAAGCGGATTTGACATTGCCCAACCATAAAGGTTGTTTGCATCAAAATAGCCAAGGTAGACCGATGGTTGTTGCTCGTCGAAGCCGGGGATGTACTTGTTGTTGGCTTTGACATGACGTGTTACAGCTTGTGTCAAACCGCCCCGTACACCAGATTCCATCATGAGCACCATATCAATATCCGTTAGAAGTTCCAGTCGACAGTTGGTTGACTTTAGCATAGCTTGCCATGCTAATCCTGGAGATGTGTACGAGTGTAGAGGGTCCAGTCCATAGGCGGAGAAGCAGGTGTTTCTGAATTCTTCCATCACATCGCACAGCAGAGTTACGTCCAATTTTATATAAAAGTCAGAATATTCCCCTAAGGTTTGAATGTTTAGTTGGTTCCAAACATTACATGCATGATTGTAGTCTTCAACGGAGATTTCACTTTCGTTTAATTTGCTGTTGAAGGCTTCAATCGGCGGTAGACTGGTTTCTTCAAATTTTTCTGTAGAAGTTATGTAATCGTAGGGGAACACTCCTTTCCGTAATACTAGGTCTAATTTATCTTCAGGTACAATTTTTCTGGTTTCTTTTAGGTCTTCTCTTCTTAGGTTCTCTGACAATTTGGCTAAACTAGATGCCATAAATCTGTAAGAGTCTACGAAGCGAAGTTTAATTTTACCTACTGTTTTTGAAAAGCTGATGTACTTTTCCAATGTTGTAGCAAGAACATCAATTTTACCGTCATCTCTTCCTAACTCCGGGATAATAAAGTGGGAGTCGTAGCCGCTAAGATTGTGTAAAACGACAGGAATAAAGTTTGGCAGTTTGTAATTTATATTGCATGAATTACAAGCAGCTCCTCTGTATAACCCTGTCAGGTGATCGTGATCTCTTACTTTTGGATTTTCTTCACTGAACATCTTCTTGCATAAATAGCATCTTGTCGCTAAGTTGTATTCTTCTTGTTGATTTTGGTTTAAAAATTCCATAGGTACAATATTACCGAACAAGCGTTGAACCTTTCCAGCAATATCGTACAGTTGGTCTACAAAATACTTAGCGGCTTCTTCACCACGGTAGAGTATTGGAGTGGATGTTAAACCATAGTCTTGCAATTGGTTTTCAGACAAGGTTGATTTAACTAGTAAACAAAAACTGTTGGGCTGATGCAACTGATATTTTGTTCTTCTACTCACTTCGCCGTCCGGCAGCTCCTGTGGTACTAACGTTGATTCAAAATCTGCATAGACCACTATTGGAATTCGGTATTGGTGAACTGTCTTGTTAAATTGTATTGAAGCTCGGGTAGGCGGTGGAAGACTTATCTTTACTTCATAGTTCTCGTTGCAAAGTCTTTTATGTTCCAATAACCAGTCCAATCCTCCACGTCTTGAATCTTTCCAAGAAAAGCAGAAACATCTCTTGCAAACTGTAATCCTATTTACTCTTTTGGTCAATTGTTTTACAACTAACGCTTCAAAGTCTTTTATCCATACATAATGGGAAATTTCACCCTTGGTTATCAATAGCAAATCCGTATGGTTTCTTTGCTCAACCTTTACTACCCGCAAAGGATAAACGTTGTTGGAATCATCCAGACCAAAAACATTAACTGAAACGCCAGGATTTTTCTTTTCAAATTTGTCAATATCTTTTAAAGTAACTGGGTAAGTAAGACCTTGAAAGTTGTAGCGGTGTTCATTTTCGTAGTATTCTCTACCAACTCTACAAGGATTGTTTTTAACATACTTGGTTAACATTGCATACTTGAAACATTCATTACCCTCATTTTGAACATTTCTACACGAGTTAGTGTTTTGGATTTTCTTTGGTAGAGGGATAAAACTACTACCTCTTAAACCATATCCATGTTTATGAACCCTAACATCCATACCTTCGATTGATGACAAAGTCCATCCAGATCCTCTTCCTTCATGTTCTTGGAGTTTGGTTATAAGTTCCTCCAAGCATTCTTCAATAATATCATCAATGTCGGAGGTGAAGGTAAGGGTTCGGTTTTTGGTAATGAATGCTCTCAATGCTGTTTCACCATCAGTATTGTTAAACATAGCCTCTAACACCATTCCAAATTTAATAAAATTTAGCCTTTGTAATTCTTCCCTCAACGTTTGACCAACAAGTTCCTTAGCCTGGGTTATGAATGTTTCCAATTCCAATTGAACGTTATTAATTTTGAAATGTGTTACAACTCGTCCTGGCAAGGCTGTGGTGCGCAGTTGTCTTACATCTTCCAGTTCTTCTTCTTCCATATCCTCTTCTTCGGTGTCCTCTTCTTCGGTGTCCTCTTCTTCAATAGGTCTTGTAGCAGTAGATGGTCCAGCACCAGCAAATTGGATCACACTAGGTCTTCTTCTTTGCATTTGCTGTAGATAGCTGTCCCAGTAGTCCGTCTGCTTCTGGTGCTCTTCCAAAAACCGGTCAATTGAGTCTAAGTCTATTTCATCCATGGTAATATCTTCTTTTCTATCTTCGTCTTCATGTAATTCTCTGTGTATGGTGAAAAGATCTTCGTCTTGAAAGATTTCCCCACAAATGTCGCAAAGAGCCATTTCAAACAGTTTGGCTTTGAATGCACACTCTGTGAATGTCCACGCAATAATGAGCAGCGCACTCCACCGGGACCCTTTATATCCGAGGCAGATAGGTGGGGAAAGTGACGTCATATGGAAACAGGTTATCACTCATGTGCTAAATTTAGCCTTTACACAACCGTTTGTAATACATTTATCAGTAGGCTTGATAAATTGATGATATTTGGTCTAGATTCAATAATTTGTACAAGTTTTTTCAAAGATGTCTGTTTGAGCAAGTTTATGTAGGTCAAGGTCATTTGGAATTATTATTTTGAGCGGGGGATAGAGCACTAAGCAGCATCATTTACTACAAAGTGCTCTATCCCCCGCTCACATTCTTTTTTAACTTTTTGTTTAAACTTTTTACAAGGGTGAAACATCACCATCAGAGTCGGAATCATCCTCATCACGGAATAGGCAGCGATGACAATACATAATTCTTCTGGCAACTAACATCCTATCCATTGGACGATGGGGAGTGTCTTGTTCTTGTTCTTCTTCTTCTTCGATTTCCAATTGGAATTCCATTTCCGACTCAGATGACGACTCTAATGTTTCGTAGGCATGCAAGTCCACCTCATTGTCCGTTGAACCAGCTTCGTCAGAGTCCGTTTCAATATCCATTATCTCTTCCTCCTCCTCTTCTTGATCAACCGCAGGTAGTTGGTCCTCTACTTCTATAATTTCTAGAGGTATTACCTCCAGAATAGAGACAATTCTGTTGCGATGGAACACGGTGTTGTCAAGTGGAGCCATGGTATGGAAGTGTTGTATCCATCCAATTTGCTTACCCTTTTTATACCCCCACCAACTATACAATTTATGTGGGTCAAGGTCACGTAAAGATACCCTTTGAGCGGGGGATAGACCACTAAGCAGCATGCTAGTCCATTGCCGCAAAGTGATCTATCCCCCGCTCTATTCCGCAGACCACACTCAAGTCCAAGTCCACATCCAAGTCCACATCCATATGTTACACTTTATTATTACTGCCACCAAGTAATTGTCACTCGCACATTTACTTGGTTTTGATAAAGGTACTGCACAAACTCAATATTGGTTGTTTGTTCGTTATACAAATGTATCATGAAATATGCAATCTTATCGATTGCGGCATTGTCCAACGGTTCGCAATTCACAAGTTCCAATGTGCCCTGGCTGGTCTTCTCCTCTATAAGTTCCACCACTTCGTTGATGTCTTCTTCCAAGAGGATGAACTCAACACTGAAGCTCTCCATTGTTGTTGATAGTGTCTAGACAAATGCTTGACTAAATGCTTTATTCATCAGTCCTACATATATACCAATTTCCCCCTCCTATTACCCATTCCCCCTCTACCTTTATATGGGTCAAGGCCATCCAATAATACCCTTTGAGCGGGGGATAGACCACTAAGCAGCATGCTAGTCCATTGCCGCAAAGTGATCTATCCCCCGCTCTGTATTCCACACAAGTCCTAGTCTTTACACACACACATAATCCCCCAGTCTTTTACACTTACTCATATACTCTGTCCTCCCTGCCAATTAAGAGTTCTCCATGTTTGCCACTATTTTCAATTAACCTTTCCAAGTCCCAAAACACAATGTCCAAATTAACCAAGTTCGCTCGTCCAATTTGAAACACACTATTCCCCCCAAAGTCACTTGCTCTCACTTGTTGTCCTGTATACTGCTTCTTCTTCCACGCTACAATCACTACCCTACCTTCTTCAACAACCATTCTTTTAACATTATCATACACCTTCTTCAACATCCCTTTACAGTTTAAATAGTTTATGGTTACATACTCCCACTCCTTACCAATGATCAGTGATCCACTCATTTTCTAGCGTTCCACTGGAAGGTTCAAAGCAGAATGAAGTCGGGATGTACAGACCCCCCTCTTTTATACCAGTTAACCGGTTGTCCTTGCTGTAAAGTGGGTCAAGGTCATCCAATGCTACCCTTTGAGCGGGGGATAGACCACTAAGCAGCATGCTAGTCCATTGCCGCAAAGTAGTCTATCCCCCGCTCTGTATTCTACACACATGTCCCTGTCCAAGTCTTTCATTACATACCCAATATATATTCAGTTCCTTCATCATCACTATCACTCATCACTGCTTCCACAAACTCCACAGGATTAAAGTTAAATTGTTTCAATTGTTCTTTTAAGTTTTCAATTTGTTGGTCCTTTACTTCTAAAACACTGTGAAGGTGTGATATGTAGTCCGCTGCCTCGTTGATGCTTGCTACTCTCGGATCGCCTAACTTCAAGCTGGGAACTACACCCTGCAGCCTGTAGTACGCCATACGCCTTTCTTGCTCCTGCCGTTGACCAGGACTGAGCAAGCCTTGCCCGTCTTGGCTCACCTCCAGCAAGGTCCGTAGCATTGGAGCTTTGCAGGCGTTTGTCCGAGCAACAGTTATGCTGTGGAATGGTCGAGCAGGTCCACGAGTAGCAGGCAGGACGTTGGCAGCACGCCTTCTTGAAGAAGAAGAGGAAGCCTGAGAAGTTTTGCAGTTGGAAGCCATGTTGAAGTGAGGTATTCAGCTAAGCGATACAAAGCAGAATAACCAAACTGCACATCAATACCCGTATATATACACTTATCAGTGGTGGGGGTACTAGCTAGCCTTGGTAAAGTGGGTCAAGGCCATCCAAAAACATTACCAGAACGGGGGATAGATCACTAAGTGGCATGTTAGTCCATTGCCACAGAGTGATCTATCCCCCGCTCTGTATTTCACATTCACGCACACATTCATACATACACACAAGTCCCAGTCCAAGTCTTTACCCACACACCTATCCACTCTCATCCTCACTATCATCACTGTCCAACAGGCTTTCACACTTCTTAATCAGTTTTTCCCATTTACTCCTGACATAAAGTAGCTCCCTGCGAGTATTCTCTAGCATTCTGTCCCTTTGCTCTATCACTTCGTCGTACCACTCGATGATGTTTGGTGGAGTCTGAGTTGATGCATCCGTCGTGGTTGGTTGAGACGCTCCGCTGCTCCGCAACTCCTTCCTCACAGGACCAAAGCCGGAGAATCGGACACGACTTCTTGACGAAGGCCCCGATCGGATTGGTCCAATGCTCGGGCTGGAGTTGGAGGCGACCGGGCCAGAGGTAGAGGCTGGGACGTTCATAGCAGACATGGTGGTGTTCAGCTTAACGGTGTAAAGCAGAATGAGAGGACGGTTGATCACCACTCCTATATATACCCATTTTTAGTGGTGGGGATAACACTGGGGGGGGGGGGGTTAAAAGAAATTTTGCTTAGTCTTCCCGGTCATCAGTTTTACATACCTTTAGCACACCCATTATTTTGGTTTCTTCAATAACTTTACACACCTCAAACACCCAAGCAAACAGCTCATCTATGTTGTTATAATTAATTTTTGTCCAGTGTTCATACTTATGAGTTTGGTTGTTTATAATACATAGATAAAATGTAGACCCGTCTTGTCTTATACAATACTCAACTTCCATTCTATGCTGGTTTAGCACTTCCCAAGCATTGTGTTGATCTATCAAGAAGTCACCACCTTTGTAATTGTACCGTGACATGTTTACCACGGAGCACAGAAACAGACTGAAGCAAATGAACGGCTCATACAAGCTTAGTAAGAGCGTTAGAGTGGGGGTATCACGTGATACACAACATTAGTTGTAAGTAATTTATATGGGTCAAGGTCATTCAAACTTTGAAAAATTTTTACCTCCAAACACTTGTAGCAAGCTACAAGTGTTTGGAGGTAAGTTTTTATTTGTTAATGATTTATTTGTAACTTAGTCTTCACCCTCAAGGACACGGTTTGAGATTGTCCCAGTGACTTTACATCACCGCCAGGTTAAAGTATTATACAAGTCAAGTATTTTTTTTTTTTTTTTATTAGTTGACTTGTATAATACCCCTCTCCCTTACTTTAAGAGGGTTAAGACTAAATTTGGAAAAATAATTTGGAAAAAGACTTTTAAATATTGTCCAACACAACCTAACAATTTTGGCTTTTTCTTTTTAGTGAGCCCATGTCCTAATCCATTTCCCAAACAGATCGGCATCCTTTTCTTCGAATTAAATAAGCCCCGGGGACAAAAAATTCTCTTTGTACCATCGCAGGTGGTACTTTCATTCTATGAAGGCGGCCATCACCTTTTAGAATGATTTGCACATTTATGTTAAATGCTCCATAAGCTTGAACAATGAAATAATA
>JAQYXR010001076.1:0-42776 GCA_030545055.2 Neoaliturus tenellus
CCAAATTCAACTTTATAGTTCCTTTACAACTATAAAAGAACCCACAGCATCATATTGTTTGCGATGGTTGATGCAAACTATTACTTCCACTACATTGATGTCGGCAACTACGGAAGATCCAGTGAGAGCACGGTTTTTAACCATTCCACGCTAAAAATAGCCTTAGAGAATAATCTACTTAATTTGCCAGATAAGGCAATTAGTGTAGCAGACGACGCATTTCCGTTAACCAAGTTTTGTTTAAAACCATATGTAGGGCAGAACCTTAGTGTTGAACTAAGGGTGTTTAATTGCAGACTAAGCAAAGCCAGGCGTGTTGCCAAAAATTCGTTCGGTATTCTAGCTGCAAGATTTCGGGTTTTCAACACTACAATCGCTTTGGAGTTGACACAACCGAAATGCTCGTAAAGGCAGCGTGTGCCCTGCATAACTGGCTTCGTGTAACATACTCAAAGGCCTATTTGCCTAGTGGATCATTGGATGCAGAAGACATTCGTTTATGTGAGTGACGTGGAGGAGCATGGCGAAATGTGCCTTCCCTGATGACAAACCTAAATTGTCTTGAGGAATCAAAGAAGAAAAAAGGTGAAGGTGAACTTGCTCGGCAGTGGTACACATCTCAGTTCATGTCAACCCAATCGTTCCATGGCAACTAAAGTTTACTGACCTTTGGTTTTCTTTTTAAGTATTTACTTTTTAATTTTCTAAATAAGTTGGTGTGCGAGTGAGTATTTGTATGAGTATTTTAACGTTTTTTAATATATATGTTTCTATATTTATAAAAATTAAAAGTTTACTTTAACAAAATGGTTTCTTACAATACTAGAACTAGATACTCTGCTAGACACAACTGTGTTCCAAAATCCTTCTGCAACAGAAAACCAAGCCAACTTTTGTTTGTAAATGTCTTCGGTGCCTGCACCACTTTCCATAGATTTTTTTACTTTGTTTAATTCATTTCGGTATGTGTCCTTTAACGTTTTTGCTTTATTTTTTATAAAATTCTTGTCAACATCCATCCCACTATTCCATAAATCCTCGAAAAGCTGTTCATATACGATTTCTTTTAGATTTCTATTCAGATACTCAGGGGATGAAACATCCCATAGACAAGGGTAATGCTGATAGAAGTTCAAGAAATTTATAATCTCGCCGTTAGACCATTTAAACTCAGCCATCGTTAAATATATCAAACAATATAGGTTAACTATAATTTATGAAAAGCTGTCCACTGACTAGGATAAGTTTAAAACAAGTAACAATTATTAAATATTTTCCTAATGTTATCAAATCAGCTGATAAAAAAAATGAAAACAGCAATAATCATGATAAATATTTCGTAAATTGTATATAATTATTTACATAAAGTTTATTATTTTTTTTTTTTAATAGAAGCGGTCAAGATTGGGTGGACTACCCTTGACGCTGAACTTCTTTTGTTGTATATTTCTACTTATCGAAAAATGTTGACGTTCATTAAAAACACAAAAACTGTGAATTTTGCTTATATGTTTAGAGGATAAAGTAAGATACATGATTGACAGGATACACATGATTATGCTACAAATAAAAGAAGTTCAGCGTCAAAGATAGTCCGCGTAATCTTCACTGCATCTTGTTAGAATAATCCAACTGTACCTTTGAATTTAAATGTCATTTGGTGTAGGTTGCCAAATTTAATGACAACAAAGTTGGACAACGCCAAACGTGGACTGTTTTAAAGCAGTCTAGGTTTGGGTAGATTTAATCAAATGACTATCGAGTGTGACTGTACCTTAAATTGATAAAATTAAATTAAATTAAATCAAATCAATAAAAATGATTAAGACAAACTATATTTAGATGATCATCTGGAAACATTATTAGGTTATTAGTTAATAACTAACTACTTACAGACGGATGCAAGTTAGTTTTCCGGAGTATTTTACATTGTCAATCAGTTTGAGTTAGGCATGTGAAGACTTCCTGTAGCAGAAACCGTAGCATAATTTCCCCACAGAGACAGAAGAAACATGTAACTCCAATGCAGATGCGAGTTCATACTCAGAGTATTAGTACTTATTAATTAATTACTCGTATTTCCTTCTTTTCGTCATATGTAGTGTTCCTTAAAAACTGTAAAGATGAAGAAGCATATAGGTACATAAGAAATATTTACAAGTTTACAAAGTTTTAAAAATATATATACTTATTCAAATTTTTATTTATTTGAGGTGCACACAATAGAAATAAATTAAACACCTGGTCGTAGAGTCTACAACTGCCTCGAAATAAATCGATCGAGCGTCAGACGCACCTAGAAAAATACTTTATATTCAGGGTGTCCAGCTTCCACCTTTACAAATTTTTCCAGGTTATTAAGCAGGCCAATATAAACAAAAATCACATAAACATGTGCCCCAAAACGCTTTGTTAAGCCGCTTTCTGCCATTTTTTTACACATAAGATTTTTATTTCCTTAACGGGTTGTTGTATTGAGTTTATATTTAGCATGTAATTTTATCACACCTACGCTCATTTTCAGGAAAAAAATATTTCCTCCTATGTGTATTTTCAAGATGGCGGCAATTTAAAGTTTTTAAACTCGAATATCTCAAAAACGGTAAATTTTATAAAAATATTACAAGAAACAAAAAAGTTGACAAATTAAATTACCTAAATATTTATACCAATTTTGTAAAGATCTGGCTGCAAATTATAGAGTAATTGAGATTTTTCTGCAAAAACATTGATTTTGCAATAATATTAATGAAAATTTATGTTATTTTAATATAAAAATCGCAGTTACTCCATTATTTATTATACAATCTTTTGTTTAAATAATTTAATTTGTCAACTTTTTTGACTTTAGTAAAATTTTAATAAAATGTACCTTTCTTAAGATATTTGAGTCTTAAAATTTTAAATGGCCGCTATTTTTAAAGTACATATCGGGAAAAAATGATTCATTCCTGAAAATGAGCATTGGTGTGATATAGGTACATACCAAATATGAGCTCTTAAAAACAACTCGTTACGGAAATGAAAATTTTTAAGTGTAAGTAGCAAATTGGCGGCTAGTGGCTTAAAGAAGCATTTTAGGACATATGTTGGACACCCTATATAAGAAGCCCAGTAAGAGCAGTACGCCTATCGCGGGATGATAGCTCAGCCAAGTGGGTAGTTTGCTCAGTGTCAGACACACGTGACACTCATAACTAAAGTGAAAGAAATTCAAATAAAATTGTAGCATTTTAACATTTTAACACTACTATTACCCAAATAAAAATAAATTTCTCGTATTCATCGTAGGAGAAGCCGGTCGTCCCCCCACGCTCATTTTGGATGGTCATTGGGCAAACTAAAATAAAAATAAATCCGATTAATAATATTATGATAATAAATATTTTTCCACAGATCGTCTTTAACTAGAACAGTTTTTTTTTTTATATATTCTTATATTTTATATAGTACTTAATTTACTGTCCATAATCTAATTTTCATAAACCATATGTTTATTTCAAAACGTGTTTGAATTCGCTTCTTCTACTAGCAGCTAGCAACTACCTTAGTGTAAATATAAAATTACCTAAACTAGCAGCATTTTTTAATTGTTTTTTAATCCAGCTATTACTTGTAGCGAGTAACTAGCCAAGTGTGAATGTACCTTAACCAAAATAAACTCTTCAATAATTTATGAATTCACTACTATTGTTATTCCAAGATATGTAAAACACAAAACGTATTTATGTTTAGTTCAAGCTTCAGGTGTAATGGGAGCTGTGGGTAAGCCGGAGTAAATTTTGTATCCCTCGGGAGGTCATGACAATATTACCGCTAACCCTTTGGGAGCATTTAATAGCTGTTTTATTTCTCTTATATTAAAAACAAAGTATAAACTTAAATTAAAATATTTAAGAAATTAAAATTACAAAAATACTAAGGAGAAACGTTTTACAAATTTGAATAAAAATCAGAATTAAACAACTCTGCTAGTAATAACGTTAATAATATTAAAACAAATTAAAATGCTTAATTCAGTAAAAAATTATTACAATATTTTAATATTTTGTTGAAAACAGCAAAAGCAGAGCTTGAGGGTTATGTCGAGCCTACACTGCATAGAACGCAACTTTATCTCCAAACTGAAAACACTGCAGGTGTCTCGTTGTTGCGGTCACCAGAAACAATGCCTCGGACGGCCTCTCTCAAACTTCATCGAAGGCCTCATAAACTGTTTAATAATCTTTTCACCAATATTATGGACGATAAATTATTTGTTATGTCCCAAATAGTGCATATTTACATAGTGTATTGATCAACTTAAACTTATTTCCCTTAAAAAAAATTATAAATACTTGTATTATTTAGCTTTTCTTAGTTGCTGTGAGATTATTGCTAAAAAAAAACTTTATAAGAGGCAAATTTGTGTTAAAATGCCAAATAAGCAATAAATAAATATTTCAATTTTTTTATTCTAGGTAAAATTAAATGTATTTTCATTATATTATTGATCTACAACAAACATTTTAGTATCAAGATGTATTTTTATACTTTTGTAGTGACTGTTTAATGTATGTAGTTGTATGTGTTTAATGTATATATAAATGACCATGCTCCGCTACAGTAAAAATTTGTACACCAAAAGTAAGGTAAATATTACAACTTCTCACAGCTGGCCACTAAAAACTTTAATTTTAACTGGGATTTACTATTTTTTTCTTATCATCAAAAACAGGAAGTGTTTACTTGTTAGTCATATATGGTTTGCCGTCTTCGAAAAAGTGTATTTAATACTTTACATGGTGTAATTTACTTCTTATATAACATTTTTATTAGTTCCATACATGTATTACATCTGTTCAATTTATTTCAAATTTACAGGGGTTTTGGTTGTATTGGTTATGTAATAAAGTATACTTATAGTATACTTAATACTTTACACTATGTAATTTACTTTTTATATAACATTGTAATTAGTTCCTTATATGTATTACATCTGTTCAATTAACTTATTAAAATTTTACAGGGTTTTTTTGTTGCATTTTTTATATAATGTAGTAATTGCATTGGCCAGAAAGTTCAAAGTTATATAGGATATAACCTTAAGAATTGAAGGAAAGAGAATGGATTTGAAGGCAACTCTGCACATCTACGCATTATTCTCTTTAATATAACATTAAGATTCTAAAAATCACTTCAGTGGTTACTTAAAACTCAAAGCTTCAACCGGGTGTCTCAGACCATGTGTACAACCATTTTAAAATTGGAATAGTTTATTTTTCACAAAAAAATTGTTCCGTTATCGGTAAACCGGTTATACTCTATCGATTGACTCTAATTTCAATGTACATGGTGTACCAGAACTAATCTATTCTGGCCGGAAGTCGCTAATTTTAAATGCAAAGCTCCACTTTTATTACATTTTCATACTCTACACCTAATTTTGGACAATTTTAAACCTTAAATCGTACTTCTAATTCTAATAGTTTAGGAGATAATAGCATTTGAGTTTTCCGCATAAGAATAAATAACATAGGAAAAAAATTCACTTCCGTTATCTCTTAACATTCCAATTACAACTGTCCAAGTATAAAAAATATCTTAGAACCTCACTTTAAATAATATTACATGATAAAATATCAATTGTCACGTAATTAGTTTTACTTCTCTATATATTTTCAATAATGTCCGAAATATTCCATATTTAATGAAAAAATATAATATTTTTTACAAAACTAATAATTTATGATGGATAAGTATTTAAACGAAGATTCTAAGACATTTTTGTGCTGAGACATGTTTGTTTAAACCAAATATGTTTAGAGATAATGCATTTAAAAATTTGTTTCATGTTATTTTTGAGAGAAAATTTTTTATTTCAACCCCCATTATATCTTACACAGTTAATAGTACAGGTACAAATTAAGTTGTAAAGTGTAAAATATAAAACAGTGATAAAAAGTGGGGATATTTTAAAATAATTACTTCCGGTTTTGGAGAGGTGACATCTGGTACACCCTGTACATTGAAATTGTTGTCAATCAATAGAGCGTAACCGGTTTACCTATAATGGAACAATTGGTTTTTGCCAAAAATTAATTCTGTAAATAAAAAAAGGGTGTACGGGTGGTCTGAGACACGTGGTATATAGGATTTGTCCGTCAGAAATTTTAAGTTTCATGTTTAAAAATGTAGCAAGTAATATATTTCCAGTCTATAAACTTTGCTTCTAAAGGATGTGTTCAATTTTGTGTAGACGGCAAAATGTAGAGTTTATTTTGTATACCAATTTATATGCAAGAGTAGCAACCACACAGACAGAACTAACCTTAAAGGAAAATATATCTTGTTTGCGGATTACGTTTATACAGAAAGTCTCTAATTATCAAATTGTTAACAAATAAATGCTTTATTAGAGTCATGAACAATATATTCCGATATAAGAGTCGAAAATGGCCTTTTGCCGGCCTCGAGATCGTGTTTCAAGATGGAGACGAGTCTAGAGCTTGAAATGATCGTGAGTTGGCAAACAATTTTCGGCCGAGTTACGACGATATTTTTTATTACACTACACTATTATATAAATTCTTCACAAGCAATAAAATATTTGAGCATAACTAACAAAACGTAACGGTATCCAACCTAGCGGGATGTATTGTACTTATGGTTTCCAGGCAACCACTTCGCAGGTACCGGTTTAGATTGGCTTCCAGTGGGAAGTTATAGGGCAGGAAATGTTCAGTCTTAGACCTAAAAACATCATTTTCTTTGTTTAAAGTAAGGGTAAAAAACTAGTAATATTGATGTAGTGCGATTAAAAATATTTTTAGTCACATTTTACGGAAAACAGATGTTTTGTTTAGCATCGAGTTTGAAAGATAACTTTTACCCGGATTCAAGACACGCCCTCTTTCCGAGAAACTCTATCAAGATCGGGCAATACAGGTCCTTTATTATTTCTTGTCTTCTTAAAACTGGGAGGGCTCAACCCCAAATAACTCACGCAATGAGCTAAAAAACCACAAAAATTGTTTTTAGACATTATAAAATTAAAAGTGAAATCTCGTGTGTGTTTTAAATAAATACAGTAATTTTAGGACTTAAGATTAAATTAGTCTAACTTAAAAATAAATTTTCTCTAAAAGAAAATATTAAAAAAACATGATTTTGACACTCACATGTGGAAATATGGCATCGACGTAATCGGTCGCAATCAGTATTCTAAGATAAGACACAGTAATCGGCAATACGTAACCTAAATTCAAGATCTATGACATCATTTAGCAACCAAGTCATATTAAAAGTGAAATATCACCGGATCTCTACCATTATTACGCTTTTATGGTGTTATTTTCTTCCTC
This sequence comes from Neoaliturus tenellus, assembly GCA_030545055.2. Taxonomy (NCBI): domain Eukaryota; kingdom Metazoa; phylum Arthropoda; class Insecta; order Hemiptera; family Cicadellidae; genus Neoaliturus; species Neoaliturus tenellus. Next base: position 7,344 of record JAQYXR010001076.1, read on the forward strand.
GGGCAAACCTGCAATCAATTTATCCAAAGTGGAATAAAACGGATCGAGTCTTCTAGTTAAATATATTAAAATATAGAGATTTCTTACAAAAGTAAATATAGCCTTGTGTTCTTCTAGTTTGTTTAACTTATTTCATTTATACAAAGACAAATATCCTTGTTATGATTTTAAGGTTAAGCAGAAAAAAAAAATCATAGAGTATATATATAATAATTGTATTTATTTCCATTTTGAAATTATCTAAGTACCCTTTTTAGTTTTTGAAACAATTTTTTATTTTGGCAAATATTTTCGTTCCATTAAGTCATAATCACAAAATAATGGCATGATTATGACCTAATGTAGAACGAAACTAATTGTAAAAAAAAATGTTTTAAAAACTAAAACGGGTACTTAGTTAATTTCAAAATGAAAATAAATACAATTAATATTACAGTAGCCCTGATCACAATCATCTTTGTATATATATATTTATTTATTTATATATCAGTTAAGTTGATGCATCTGGCAAAGTGTTTATCACGTAGGCCTACTTGACACTTACATATCAGTTACGAAATTAAGGATAGTAAACTATAAAAAATCGTTTTTAAATTATTATTTTATGATTTATGATAGTTTTTTTATAGTTTGGATGAATAAAAGTAAATCAAAATGACAAAATACTAAATATAGGAAATAATATATAGGCTTCAAACTCAATAATATTAAAAACAAAAGAATTACTAACAATCATTAAACCAGCAGTGATCAACTGTAGATGTAAAAAATTCACGTGTTACAGCCTCAACGTGTGGATTATCGAATTTATATTGGATTGCAGGATCCTTAAGCCTTTTTTAAAAGTCAAGTGTTGGGAGTAAATATACAATGGTCTTCAAAAGAAATTTTGGCCATTTAGGGCTTGGTATTTCAGTGTTTGTGACTGATATTTTTGCTACAGAAGACTATCGGTAAACTGGCTGGGTTGCTTAATGGTTATAGTGCTTGCCTTTGAATCCAAATGTTGCCGGTTCGATCCTGAAGAAAGTTTGTAGATTTTAAAAGGTCTAAACCGGGCCCGGTTTCCATTTGTCATTGGGCTAGAAATTAATTAAGATACCTAACAACAAGCGATCATTAGATAGTGACAATACCGGAGTTGAGGACCTCACCCCTTCAAAACTTTATAAAAAAATATAAATATTAAAAATAATAAAATAAAAAAGAATAAAATAAAAAGAATCGAACATGTTTATCGAAAAATGCTCGATCTTGCATGTACTTTAATTAAAGCTGCCTTCTTAACTCGAAATCAGAGTCTTAAAACCACACTAGTACTTTTATGAAATGACTTCAGATCATTGTGTCATCTTAATATTAAAACAGCCACTGTATTTGAAACTCAAACTGAAAAGATATTGCTCCTGTTAAGGGGATTTATCAGTTGCGGCCAAGTTGTTCCCAAAGGGATTCACGAGATAATGTTAGGGATATGTTGCCTTTCTCATCCCTCCGGACAATATTTGGTCAAAGTTGAGAGCTCTCAAGACTTTGTATGTATATATGTATCGTATGGCTATTATAGCCAGCTACCATCTTAAAAAATAATAATAAAATAAGTAAAATATGTTCTGCAGTTCAAAGCTTTAAGACTTTGTAAGTAACTGGGATAATTTATGCCCACGTAAATAAAAAACTTGTATATCTTTATTATTTTTGTTTTGTTTTTAGACATAACGAGGTTCATCCTCGATTTTAAAACAAGTGTATTTAAAAATGAATGGCCACTGAGTAATCAGCATGAAAATATGAGACACTAAAGTACGAGAATTGCTTAATATCACGGTTATGAGAGGGAAAATTGATGAGTAGAATCTGTATGACTTGTTTTACGAATTGAAATAGTGAATAAAACAAGTTCATGACAAAATCAAAATTGCTAAAAAAGTACCTAAAATATTATTTCCTCAAAGATTACATTGTTAAGCAAATTAAAGGTTGTTACTAAGCGTTTAAAGCCACAAGAATGTTTTGTATTAAAAGTAGACTGAACGGTAATGAAAACTTAATGCAACGCCTAAAAAAAAATGTAACTAGGGATTTCTTCAGAAGACCAAAAGTTAATAAATCTTTGTTTAAATCCTCATTTCCCTTTTTAGCAAATAAGCTGCTCAATGTTTTACCTTTAGAAACAAGAAGAGAAAAAAAGACAAAAACATTTATATCAAATCGCAAATAATTTTTATTAAATCAAGAAAGTGTTGGTTATATAATTGAAGTTTAAAATACTTTCAAATTATTGGTTTGAGACTTATAAACACAATATTTAGTAGATTTAAATTGAACAAGGGAGAAAATATCAAGTAAGATATATTAAGTATTTGTTTTTATTAGTACATTTTTTTTTTTGTAATCAACCAGGAAGAGGATTGCTTCATGAGCAATCAATATTTAAATAATATGTTTCTGTTTTTTTTATTATTATTATTTTATTTGGTTTTTATTGATTTTTGTTTATGATGTCAAGGATTTAGGTTGGAGGAAATACTCATTTTTGTTTAGATACTAGGTTTGGGTTCGCTCAAATATAAGTCACTCTATCAGCAATTATCAGTGCGACTGTTTACTGAGTGAGATAAGTGGACAGTCACCACCGCTACTGGATAAGGTGGTGGATAGTTTCCAAACCAATTTGTAAAAGATAAATTTTAATGGTCTGCGGAAATAAATTCATTTTTCATCACACTACATCGATATCACCTGTTTTCGACCGTCATTTCTACCGTCGAAACACCTGTTTTGCCGGCCTAGGCCTGCAAAATCAGCTGGCCTAGACCTTACATAAAAACATTCACAACGCACGTTGTATCACAAAAACATGTCACTGCAACAATGAAATGAATTGGTTGCCTAGCAACCGGAAACACATTGCATCCTGCTAGATTATTTTAGTAGTTATGCTTGGCTTAGTTGTTTGGCTCTGAATAAAATATTTTTTCATTAGTATAATATTTATTGCATTGTGTAGTGTGATGAAAAATATCGTTCGTAACTCGGGCCAAAAGCGTTTTGCCAACCCTCGATCGTTTCAAGTTCTCGATTTCGTCTCGAACTTGAAACACGATCTCGGGACCGGCAAAACGCCACTTTCGGCCCTTGTGACGAAATATACTATTGTAATTGAAAATGACGTAAACCGGATCTCCAAATTGATTGTTGACCACAAAATAGCAGGCAGTTAAATCTTTCAGCTGAGTCGTAAGAACAAACACAATATAAACATGCCGTGAATTCCATGACGAATGACGTTTTAGGATAGGCTATGTTTAAAATTATTCTGAGTTTAAAGACGTTTAAATTTAAACATAGCATTAGAAAGTTTGATAAACTTTCACTCAAGACCCTCTCTGGGTCACACCCAAAGTAGGTCTTAGATAAAACTATTAGCCATTGTTGCATAATACTTAATTGTCAACGTCTTACAATGAAGAATAATTTGCCTGCCATAGTATATTGATTAATGATTACAAATCTGTCTGCAGTAAGACTGAATAAAAACCTTTTTTTAAATAAAACTATACGAAACTTTAAATCTGAAACCTTCAGTTTTTTTTTTTTTTTTTTTTTTTTACAAAACCAGGTAGTTTGTCCAAGGATGTGTTAACAGTATATATGAAGGATCGCTAACTCAAGCGCTTCCTTATGTTTTATTCCCCTTAAAGTTTATAGTCTGTAGGGGTTTCGAAAAAGCTTGAGAAACTGACACTCAACTGTTCGATGTTATACCTAATTTAATAAAAAAAGTATATTCAGAAAGTTAGTTTCAACATGATAGTTGATTCGTTTACACTATTATCTAGACCACTACCGTATGGGGTATCACCGCGATGACACTTAATTCGGTGACACTCAACCCATATTGAGTATGTTTCACAAGCTATAAACTGTACTACTTTTATACTTTATTTACTTTACTTTACATACTTTACTTTATTTACTTTTGTACTGTATTTACTTTTATAACTACATTGAAAATGGTTAATTATCGTTTGTACATTCTTAAAAAATACGCAGTAATAAATCTTCATGAAAAAATTTGTGATTCCCAAAAATATAAATGTTTGCAGTAAACGGTAAATAATCCATAAAATAATTTAAAGTTTTTGCATGTAGACAAGATATGTCTCATTGATTTATATTAAATATAAATACAGATTTAGGCAAAAGTCTGGACACCCCCAGTTAACTTTTTAACGCATTGCAGTAGGAAAACCAAACTCGGCACATGTTAACAACATGAAAAACTGCACTTTTTCATCAACTACACAACTTTGCCCCTGCCCCCAAAATGGGGTATTTTGTGTTCAGCCCCAAATTTTCAAATGTAAACCCCTAGTGAGTGACCCCTCATTTTAAACGGTGTATCAAGAGAAATTAAATTGTGCAAACCGGAGGTCGATATCTCACCCCTAACCAAAATGGCAGCCATTTCAAAATTTGAGATGGGAGTAGTGTGTTTTGCGGTTGCTGGCTCAGTTCAATGACCTCTGAGGAATGTGATGACGTCATCGCCAAGGTCAATGACCCCAATGACGTCATCGATGACGTAATCGATGACGTCATCGATGATGACGCAATCGATGACGTCATACCCATGACGTCATCAAAATGACGTCATCGATGACGTAATCGATGACGTCACCATCGATGGCGTCATTTCCGTGACGTCACACCCATGACGTCACAGAAATGACATGCTGATGACGTCATCATCCATTACATCATCAAAATGACGTCACTGACACTGTTAAGGTCAAGGTCACGCCGAAACTCAAAATTTTTTGGCACTTTTGCCGTTTCTCGCACTACGCTCCGAGTTTCAGTCAGAGTCCACGTGACCTTGACGACTTGGAGCGAATTTGCGATGAGAAACAGCAAAAGTGCCAAGTCAAACTCGAGTTTGCGACATGACCTTGCTTAACCCGTCATCCACTAGTCCTCAGAGGCCATTGAACAAGCACAACATCCGCAATTTCATATTACTGTGACCTTGAACACTTAACAACTACAGAGCGCCGACACCGATGCGCACCCCACGACAGCCACCGAGTGACTGACTGTCAGGTTCTGTGTACTCTAGGTATATGGGGAAGTGGAGGGGGAAATCTCAAGGTCATCCAAACGGAGTTTTAAAAAAGTTTAAGAGTAGAAAGACTACTCTTGTGCTTCCTGGGCAACTTCATCAATTTCCAACGGATCAGTAAACCAATCCGATCTGTAGCGGCAGGAGTCCAGAAAACGGTTGCACCATCCATCAGGTTGTCCGTAGCACTTCCGACAATTGGTAAGATTTGAGAAGTGAAACTTAACACACCGCTGCGGACAACAAGTATAAAAGTATTTGGATTTGTAGATTTTGAAAGTTTGTAGTACCGGTGGTGGCAGCTGTTGGTTCTTGCATCTACACCTGCAACATCCGAAGCATTCACATTGCCGGCAGGCCAGCCCATCCACTTGCCACTTTGGTAAGAGGAAACACTTATCCTCACAGCAATAGGTTGTCCCCGTCTCTTCCTCCCAACGCTTCTTTGCACAATACGTGACGCCTGGCTTCTCCAAACACTTGTGCTCGCAACATGAGACACGCTTAGTTTCCATACTTGATGTTGCTTCAGCGAGGGAGCAAGATGAAGTGATGCCGTGGTCAGTGGGAATGGAGCTTATATAAACTAAGGCGAGTGGAGGGGGAAAGGTCAAGGTCATTCAAACGAAGTTTTAAAAAAGCCAAAGAGTAGAAAGACTACTCTTGTGAGTCTATAGCGATTTCATTGATAGTGAGTGCTTCGGTATGCCAAGTTGATCTGTACTGGCACGCTCCTAAATAATGTTTGCAAAAACCTGCAAAATGATTGTTGCACAATTTGCAGCCAGTTAGCTGTTTTAATTTAAATTCAATGCAACGTTCAGGGCAGCAAGTGTACTTATGCCCTCTCATCTGGTACACATGGAATGTCTTCAACTCTGGTTTCGGCTTCTTCCAAGACTTGCACTTACACATGCACTGACCAAAAGCTTCACATTTTCTGCATGCCAAGCCATCCGCAACATCAATGTCATTTGGCCATGAAAAACATTTCTGTTCGCAACAGTAGTTGAGTTGACTCTCCATGTTGCTGTGGTGAAGGTGCGCGAAGAAATGATGCTGCAGTCAGTGAGAGTGCACCTTAAATAAACTCAGTGGAGGGGGAAAGGTCAAGGCCATTCAAACGGAGTTTTAAAAAAGATGACTAGTCATTCTCCTCCTCCTCGTCCGTCGTACTTGGAGAGCTGTCAGACGAAGAGCCCCGCGCAGGTGCTCCCCAGATGAAAAACATATCAATTTTAAAACGAAGACCTGGATCTTGCATCATCAACTCCTTTAATTCATCACATACTAAGTCGACCTTGTGTAAGGTGTCAACAATAAGCTTCCAATTTGTTGGCTCAATATAACTTGTAGTTGAATCAGCCTCGTTGATAACCACATCCTCCGCCCGTATTGGAGTGTAAAGATGTGTAAAATCCCTTGGCTGAAGCTGAGGCTCAAGCTGGCTGGAAGTGGAAGGTTGAGTGTGGACCCCTGTCGCATCGAAATCCATAGTCATCCTACATTCAATGTTAGGGTTTTCGTTTAAAACATATACCAATTTTTCATGCAACATATCCACTTCTGCTGAATCTTGCAGATGAACATTCCACGAAAATGGCCATTCTTCATCCGTAGTTGAGTCAACTTGAGAAAGAGTGCTGTCCGCCATGATAGCTAAGCAAGGAATGAGGTGAGCTACAGACTGTGGTAACAGTATTGAAAAGTAGAGGGGGTAAACCAAAAGTATGTGGAGGGGGTATTTTCAAGGTCATCCAATTTGGGTTTTAAAAAAAAAGGAAACACTGGAGGGGGAATTCTCAAGGTCATCCAATTTGGGTTTTAAAAAAAAAGGAATGAAGGTTACTCCTCTTCAGCCTCGTTGTCTCCCACATCTTCATGAGCCTCGTCCCCCACATCTTCTTCGACATCAGACTCACCGTAAGGATAGATTGGCGACATCGGTGAATATTGTGGTGAGTGCTGGCCGTCGTCATCCTGGCGCAATCCAACTTGCGACCAATCGTAATTCAAATTCATCTGAATTACAATCCCAGGGTTGTCCCGCAGTATTTCCTTCATCCGTTCGCAAATCGTTTCCAAATAATGTACACTATCAATCGACAGTGTCCAACCAGTACTTGTACCGACATCAGTTGTGGAGTCAGCTTGGCTGATGGTGTTGTCTGCCATGGTTGCTTGTCGGACAAGGAATGACGGTTGATGTGATGCTCATGCAGGAACATGGTGAAGTGGTGGGGGGCGTGGTGGAGTAGTGGGGGAAGTTTCAAGGTCATCCAAACGGAGTTTTAAAAAAAGGAAAACCTACAAAGTAACATTAAAACTTTCCAATTGATGGTGGCGAGCGTTTTCTTCTGCAACCTTGCTGACACATGTGACTATGCCATACAGTATAAAAAGTACAACCATAATAAGGCCGAACAATAAAAGATAGCCGTTGACTATCATGATTTTTTCTGAGTGGATCTGCTTTCTTCGTATCGCCCTCTCCTGCATCCTCTTCTCCAACTCGTGGACGAAGTCACAGCAAACGTGAGGACATGTTTTATCCGTTGGTAGGTTTGCCATTGCTGATGTGGTCGGTTTGGCTGTTGAAGATGGAATGAGGTTTTCAATTGTGATGTGCCATGTACATCAATAGTCAAGTGGTGGGGGTAGCAAAGCGGTGGAGGGGGAAGTTTCAAGGTCATTCAAACCGTGTTTTAAAAAAACCTATCTTGTTACTGAGCTCATATGTCAGTAACAAGATAGGTGTTTTTGCTCTTTTACTTCTTTAATATAATGAAAAAATAAACATATTCTACAATGGTTAGAACAAGAAATACAACTGCTAGTCAGCTGAAGTAATCCAAGTTGTCCGGCTCGGTCTTCATGGACGTCGGTGAGGAAGCTGTCGAGGAGTGTCCAGGCTCTTCCTTTGGCTGCCGGGTGTTCCGTATATTGCAAGCGTAAACTTGCACGTTTATACGGTAGCCTCGTGCCACCATCAGCTGCAACTCCTTGTACAAGTCGTTTAGCTCCTGCTGAGTCTTAATGCTCACCTCCTCGTAACTTGCGCAACTGACGTTCAGAGACATCCTGATGTTGCTAGGTTGGCTGCTGGAGTAGAAATGAAGCTGAGGCACAGCGTTTGGAGGTACATGAAAAAGTGGTGGGGGTAACGGTGGTGGGGGTAACGGTGGTGTGGGGTATGGAAGATACAATTAAACACTTCTAAACTTTTTCCATCGATACAATGGGATGGAACAAATAGCACAGGTGTCCTTGTAGTTTTCAAATCGAAACATCGGTGCTAGAAATCCGAACTGTTTTCTACCACCTTCTTGTACGAACCGTCGAAGGTCTCTGACGGCAGCATCGCCACAAGGCCTACAAAACTTTTCTCCGTCTTGAAACCTATACCAGGAGTATCCCGAATACCCTCTATTATCTTTCTTGTACTCTTCGATATCCTGCTTTACTGTTATAGGGATATTATCTTGTAAAGCCGTCTGGAATAAAGATGCGTCAGTTATAACTCGTTGTAAGCAAAGCTCGTACAAGGTGCTCATCGTTTGCTAGTTGGCAACAGAATGACCGTTTTTCGTATCCAAGCAGGTTTGAATCCTAGTGTGGTAGTGGGGGTAATTGTGAAATGCAAAGGTCAAAGGTCAAGGTCACCCGCGAAGTTTAAAAAAAAATGCAACATATCAATATGTGACAAACTTCACATATTGATATGTTGCATTTTTTTGCTTTATTTTTTTGTCTTTTATGATTTATTTATTTATAAAACATTACAATAACATATGTACAACATTAAAAACTTAAATCTAACACTGCTGCTTGTCAGCGATGTAGATGGTCAACTCTGTAGAATTGCTACCCGTGCAGCCGTGGGACACCAGGTATAGACACCCGGGTTGAATAGAGCGAAGATCCTCGTTTTGTAGAAGATGGACGAATCTCTTGGGCAGGTACACCTGGAACTTTGGTTCATCCCCCGGAGTAAACGGTGCCTCGCTGAGACTGCAGCAGATGGCCTCCCCAACTGTAGTCTCCATCTTCTTCATAGCATGGATTATGTAGTGCTTCTCATCTTTTAGTTCCGAGCACTTCTTCACAGGTAATATTGTTGACTTGGAGTGAGCATTGAACTGCTCGACCAAAGTCTGAAGGAACTGGTGAGATGCCATGGTCAGGTTACAGATCGTCTTCTTGTTCGGAGATGTTGTTGTCTCGGAATCTCGAGTAATACTCATGCCAGGTCCCGGTCTGCTCCTCAGTTATATAACCCCCGTTACCCCCACCACTCCCTACTTCCCCACTTTGAAGGTAAGAGGCGAGTTTATAGGCATTTTTCAAAGCGCAATGTCTATCTTTATCATGTTCTGGGCTTTTTGTACAAATACATATGGTTTCTAGCATGTATTGGTAATTTTTATCCAATTCCACATCATTAACCGGAACATGAGTAAATCCTTCGATCCATCTTTTCTTTTCCAGCCCCTTTGTGTAAATATTGGTAAACTTGTCTGAAAAGTGATGCATAATGTGATACAAGTCCGTGTAACTTGTAAAACCATCATACCAATCGATATGATGGAAATGTTTTGAAATCCATCTGTTGGTAGTAGCGGCTTTACTAGTTAAAGATGAATAAGAACATGGTGGTTTAAATAAAAACGAATAAGGAACACTTGTATTCATGTCCAAAAACACAAGTTCTTTTATAATAAATCTATCATCATTACCACGAAACGCTTGAAACTCAATAATACCAGGCTTGGACTTTACTTGTTCTCCTTCTTCTCCCTTGTCCATTTCGAAGGTCACACGTCTGCTCATTATGAAGTCAGGAGGTCAACTGATTTCCACACCACGGTAGGTACTACTTTTATACCAGGCCGTACAGTTGTTGGCGCGTTGGTGTATATTTAACGTGGGCACCGTCCACAATAGGCCTAACCCCACAAAATGTTGGTTATTGTTTTAAAAACTAACCATTGTCATTTAAGTTTCCATCTTTATATTTTCCTTGTTTTCGTTTTCATCACTAACACTTGATTCTTCTCCTCCATCTTCCTCTTCTTCCTGTTTTACTGATTTCTTATGTAGTTGAGCGTACTTTTCCAATTGTCTCCACATCTGTACTTCATGAGGAACTCTATTAAATATAGAAGTATCCACAGGTCCGTATAATATAGGTGCGTCCGGTTGTTTGTCCAAAGTGTCTTCAAGATAATCTTTAATAATCGAACTTGAAAACACCAGTTGTCTCAAGTATCTTGTTATAGGTTCAGTAGCACAAGTTAAAATGAAAAACTCCTCTCGATTAAGTTGAATTTTGTTATCATGTCTTGTTGTGTCTCTAAACCGCAGCTGATGATCACCACGTTGTTTAATAATATCGATTTCCACATTTGAATCCAAAAGTCCTACTCTTGTCTTTCTTCCAAACATGTTACTACTTAAATAGCATTCTAGCAGATGCAAGTGTTTCATAAACGATTCCCAAGCACTGTCCGTAAACAAAATCATTTTGGGTCCATGAGTTAAAATTACAGTAGGGGAATAATCTGTCGATTTCATAACACCGATTAAAACACTTTTGTCCAAACTGGAAGAGATTGGGTAAAATATTCGCAAAAATACCTCACTCAATATGTTTGGAGAAATATTACCTTCAATATCCCTTTTTCTCTTTTGTATATTCTTTCTTCTTTTACCTTTTTCTTCAACATTATTACTGGCGTGAAGTTGTCCGCAAACGTTTTGTTCACCTCCTTCCTGGTGACCTTGAAGATCTAAAAACTCAGATATCTCCTTCACAATATCTACCACATTTTCAGGTGTACCACTAGGAGAAGCCATATTGAATACGATGCTACCCATACAACAGTAGGCAACAAACTGATGAGGAGCGGCCTGTACGCTCTGCTTTTATACTCGTGGAATGAAACAAAACCGGTTTTTACAGTACATTCTTAACAATTCCAGTTAGAGGTGTGTATGTTACAATTTTATCATGTAGAATTAAACAGTATGCAGTTGTATTAGCCGGTATAGCCGCGTTGAATTCCATTTCTATTTTTATATCCACACTTGATGATTTTACTGATTCATTTTGTTTAGAACAATCAATTACAACTATTGGGTAGGCATCGAAATATTTTTCAGGTGATAATAAAGGTGTATTTGCTTTACCGTAATATGAACTTTGGAATCTTGCGTACATATCGTACAATATACTGTATTTCTTCTTAGTGAATGACACATTTAAATTGTCGTATGGAAAGAATTGTGAATTTAAATAAACTTTAATATTTTTCAAGTCACAATGATCAAATTGCCCTGCATGTTTAGTGATGTCGTCTCTTCTACCTGTTTGTAAACCAAATATAATATACCTGGCTCGTTCTACATAATTTGATGTTTTAACGGTCCAAGTGTGTCGATCCGTAGTAGGTAAACTGGGATGCTCATGGAATTCCCAACTTCTAAATGGAATAACAATATCACGATCGGCTTTTAATTTTCTTAAAAGTAGCATTCTATGCTCGTCAGCTAATTTAACATGTGGAACTCTCCATACAATTTTGTCTAATTTTAATTTCCATTCTAAAGTTGCATCAGTCGTATTATCTGCAGCTTTAATAATGTCTTTATCGTTAGAAGACCTCAACAAAACTAATTCTTGTCTAACGTTTAATATTATTTTCCTATAGTCTTCAGCAAAACCAAGCAACAAACGTAATGGGATATGAAAATCAAAATATCCATCTGAATTTGGAGTGATTGTGTCAATTGTAGGTAATACCCATCCGGCAGGTTTAAGTAAATTGGTTTCATTGGGTGTTATAGATGTTAGTCCTTTTAAAGTCGTTGTAATACCTACTTTTTTAGTGGAATCAACTGTTACACCTGATATTTCATATCTAATTTCATCAAACAGGAAAGCCATAGGATTATTTATAAATGGAACTGTTGTACCAGCAGTAGTACCGTCCTTTTTAGTAACTTTTCCTTCAATATACAAGTAACTTTCACATGGTAGTGTGTAAATGTCTTGATGTTGTATGGGAATACGAATTTCATCGTTATTGTTTAATTTCGATGAAGTGTAAGGGTTGTGGGTGTGATATTCTTTTTCCCATAGGGTTTCGTCGAATGTTGGACCCTGCGCTATATCCAGTATATCCATAATCGGTTAATTTTAATCCAACTCTCTCTAAGAAACGAATGTTCTCGCGTGTTAACTCCTCCACAGCTGAAGAGCTACTAATGCGGTTTCCCGTAGGTTGTTCGCTTTTAAATGTTAAACCCATGGTTTTTGTATTAAAGTGTCGATTTTAAATGTAATCTAATCGTAATAGGCTCTTCTCTGAAGTCTACCAAGTTACCGTCTTGATCCAATACGCTCAACACGATGTCTGAAATGAAAGTGGTGTTCAACGGTAAATATACCAGGTTTTGTGGCTTTTCAACAATTTTAAATCCAGGTGGTACACTTGGGTAAAATGTATGTATGATATGGGTGTTAGCCCCATCCCTGTAAGCTCCTTGTATAATGTTACAAGTTATGTCTATACTATTGACTTTTAATATTGTTACTGTTTTCTTACCGGAATGTGTTACATCTGGTTCTAAAACAGGCTCATCGTTGGAAAATCCTAATAAATCACCAATTGAGTTTGGTTGAGTAAAATCTATATAATATTTGGAAGTAATTTCAGCTTTCATCGTATTATTATTACCTTTTAATGTTATATTGTCTTTTCCCATTTTAGTTTGCAAAAATTCATTTATATGATCAATTTCATAAGAACCTGTGGGTAACCTGCACTCTTGTAAGTCTGTAAATTTCCCACTGGCATCTTTTCCCTTATAATAATGCAATACGTTATTTTTACCTTCCGTAACATTGGGAATAGAGTTGTAAGTTGTAAAATCCAATAGTGCCGCCTCCCAAAATCTTCCTTTTTGCAAGCGTAAAGCTGGAAAAAGGATACTTCGTAAAGTGGACGATTTTCCTGTTAATGATACCGTATAGGAAGACATCTCAATAGTGACTGATACTTTTAGCTAGAAATTCCAAACATAAATGGCCACATATAGAAGTATTATCAGGTTGTTCTCTTTATAGTTATAATATATGTTTTTAGCAGATTTAAAGTAATTTTGAAGTTCTTTTGGTGGTGGCAAATTACCGAAACTATCAAAATAATATACATTGTTATTTAGTTTCTTATAACAAATCCAATGGGTGCCAGGCCCTTCAGTATTATCCAAATTTACAATTCCAGTCTCATTTTGCCACATTTTCTTTGGTAAACTGTCTTTCATAAACACACCGCGGAAAAATGGTATTTTTAAACAGGAAATATATTTAAATAATTCAATATTGGTTAATGCTTTATGTGGTATGACCAATTGATTTCTTTCATTTAATATGCACGATAAGGTCTTAGGTAAAGACCTGCCCCGTTTTTTACCATTGACCACACGGTGGGCTTCTTCCTGCCCTTTCTGCTAGATCGTCGTGTTCTTCTTATATTTCCTCCATGTTTTCTTGTGGTTGACCTCCTTTTTACTCTTCTTCTCCTCCTTCTTCCACCTCTTACTGCTGTTTTAGCCTTCATACCTGCTGTTACTGCTAAAGCTGCTTCTTTTTCTGCTATGCTAGCGTCACTTGACTTTACTCGTTGCCAAGCTATGTCCGCAAGCTTTTTGTCTGCTATTGATCTATTTTTTGAATCGGCAAACGTGGAATATGCGATATCGTGTTCTTTACAAGCCTGATCTAACTTGTTTATGCCAGGATCGCCTCTTTCCAGTCGTTTTTTCAATTTAGTTCCTGGTCCGCAATACTGATAACCTCCCGGTATATGAAATTCGTACGGTAATGCGTCTATTGCTCTATTTACTATGGATCCTACTGGAATTCGATTTAAAGCTTTACTTAATAGAGAAACCGCTGTGGACGTGATCCCACCTCCTTTCCTTACAGTGTCTCGATATGGACTGATGTACTGAATGTCATTATTGTCCTTTTATAATCGAAATGTACAACTTATGTGTTAACTCTATGACGAGTTGGACATAAATAAGGTCGTTTATTGCGTTCTTATATTATATATCAATATCACCCCAATCTGATGATCTAAACTTTTGCGTATTAGGGTTAATAAAATATTTATTAAAAATTTCCCGTTTAATCCAATTACCTCTCTCGGATTCAGACACCCAACTATGATGTGTACGGGTTGCAATAAGATTGTATATATCAAATAATGCATTTCCTAAAACTTTAATAAGAAAATTAACAGTGACGGCATTATCCACATGTTCAGGGTCTTTAAGGTCTGTTATACGTTTATTATTACAAGTATACACTTTACTATCCATTTCTGATAATGTGATAGCCTGTCCTACAGTTGCAGCATCACTTGCTTCTCTTCCTTGCGCCAAGTTTTTTATTTTGTGGTTGTTACATGTAAAAAAACGCCCAGTAATGATTTGGATCTAGATGTACTGTTTGTCCTAAGGTAGCTGCGTCTCTATCTGCATGACCCCATGACACATTTGATAACCTTCCATACATGCAATCCCAATAAGAGTTTTTGTATGTCAATAAATGAAATTTTTCATTACCTTGAATAAAGTTATCCCCTTGCTTTGATAATACTTCATCTCGTTTTACAAATCCAGTTGTTTCTTGTTTTAAAGTCTCTTTCATTTGACCCACTGTTGCACCATCAGATGGTGCTGAACCATCTTTTACATTCGCCAAACAATTGCCAAGACAATCGATAACTCCCACATCACGTATGACACAATGATCTATTATATATTTGAGATTTACAGCATCATTTTCATTTTTTGGATAACCTATATCGTTAATAACAAATTTATAAAAAGGAAATCCATCTTTTGTCTTTTCAGGTATTAAGGAATGTAAATAGCGTCTATTTACGCTGTCTTTTGCATCTTTAGGGTCATCTACGTTGGATATACGTTTATTGTTAGCACTATACGTTTTCCCATTGAATTTTAACGTATTTTTTAATTCAGATGACAAATAACCTTTGTTTATTGCATCACCGTTTTGATTTGGTTTACCAACGTTGATAATTCTATGATCTTCTGCGTCATATGTGTTATTTTGTAGTCTTAATGTTGGCGATATCTTTTCCTTTAATATTTTTAAGTTTATTGCATCGTTTTCGTCTGTGGGATCTTTTATTTATTTTAACCTTTTATTACTAATATCATAATCTCCTTCAGGTGTCTGTGGTAAACCAGCACTTCTTTTTAAACTATTCGCGTAATATAATCCATCTGCGGAATACCGTCCGAACTTGTCGACACTCATGGTGCAACTGAATAGTAATCTAGGAAGTAACGCATCTTATGTGATTACCCCACGGTTTCGGAGTTCATCCACTAAAGCCCCCCATTCGTTTTCCAATCCAGTATGACCTGCTTCTTTAGCTTCATGTAGTAGTTTCATTCTATCCACCAATTTATTGATATTATTGTAATAAATCACATTTGTGTAATATAATTTCTTCATTAAACCTGTACCCGTAACGGACTTACTTCTTTTTCTTGGTTCCTGAGCACTTACATCCAAAGTGGATGCCACAAACCTCCGTTTTACAGATTTCCTTGGCACTTGCTTGTTTTCTAGTTGTTGGTACTAACTTGGATACAAATTCTTTATATTTGAAAGACTTAGATCTAAAAAGTGGCTGGTCAGGTGAATACTTCCTCTTGTATGCATAAGTCTGTTCCAAAATCTTTTTATATGCCTCCATGTCTTTTTGTTTAACTAATCCTTTAAAAGGTTTATTTTCAAATAATAATTCAAATAATCCCCTTGTACCCTTATATATTTGATCACCAATAATAATGTTATCATTTCTATCAATGTCTAACGCGCTATTACCTATCATTAAACCGTCTTCTGTTAATCTCGCTCCATAACTATGGTAATTTTTATTAGGATTTGTTCCAGCTAACATTTTTACCATATATTTCCTTCCTAAAGGTCCTTTGTTATGAATGTTTTCACCCAACAAGCTTATGTTTGAGGGTCCTTCTCTTGCCTCTTCTCTTTTTTCCTCTTCACTAGCAGTTGGTGCTTCTTCAGGTCCCCTTTCACTATATCCTGGTGATTCTAGCTCTCTTTCAGATTCTGCTCCGGTAAAGCCACTATATGTAGAGGATTCCGGGTCTTCATCACTAAAACCTTCATATTTTACACATTCTCTTTCAAACTTTGTGATAGGTGCAATCGCATCTCCTTCCAATACAGGTTTAGCGAAGTTTTGTTTAATTGTTTCAAGGGTTCAGTAATAGGTTTAAAAGTAGATTCAAGGAATTTCTCCCTCTCGCTAATACCTAGTTTTAATGCTCTGTTTTTAGCCCGAATAGAATCACTAAGTGATTTTATTTCTTTTACTAATTTTTCTTGGTTTACCATGTTTGTAGCAAGACGTGTTGTACAACAATGAATGTTTTATACCATGTTCAATGTATTAATATAAACTTATCAAATCCTATCCTGTATCGACCATTGTTTAGCGGTTGTTCCTTCATAATTGTTAGGAACCCATACTTTTCAGCCCAAGCCTTTCCACATAACTCTTTAAATCGTTCAAATGTCATATCCGCATTTACATGATCAAAATATATATGTTTTAGGTTGGTTTCGTCCTGTTTAAATACAATTGACATGTTTGCATTGTCTCTAATGAGTTGTTTAGGTATTTTGCTGTAAGTTTGGCCAATATAAATGCTATTTATGTTGTTATGTCGACCCATAGCGAAGTAATTCCTTATTGTGTTTTGGTTTTCACAAGATACATCATCAAATATGAACACAGAGAATGGTTTAGCTTCTTGTGGTTGCATGACACTCTCGCTTGCATTAAATTTTAAGTATTTAACTTCAGGCACCTTATTCAGTATTTTTTCCAATAATTGATACTTTGGTTGTTGTAGTGATTTTGAAAATACATATAAATTATTAAAACGTAATCCTTTAGGGTTTGTAATCAAATTGAATACTACATTAGTTTTTCCACAGTTGGAAGGTCGGTAACCAGACAGCGCACGGTGTTTGGTAACAAATTGCCATGTTTCCCACTATTGAATTCTGAATTATCCACTGTGAGTTCATCTATATTATTAATAGTAAAACTCTCTTTTTGTGGTACTATCTCCATCCTTTGTAATGGTTCAACCTAAAATGATTCTTTATCGTTATATCAAATCCTTTTTAGGTATCCAAGAATCTTCCGTCTTATTAAATCCTAACCATCGTACTTTGACCTTATCTTTTTTCCGTTGCAACACCTTTTCAACTAAATATACATCACCTACTGTTGATTTTAACATTTCATGTCCATAAAACCCTCCTTCAAGCAATTGTCCTTTATTATCTTTTAAAATATATGTCTCGGGTACTGTAGGTTGTACTTTGAATACAGTAAAGACCTCATTGGTCCAATTTGGCAGATTTCTTTTACTAAATACACCTTTATATTTACTTATTCGCACTTTATCATCAACGTTAAATTTTTTAGGTTTTAGTTTTTCAACTTTTGGTTTAGTATTCATTTTTATACGTTTTAATACAAGGTTTTCATTTTTACTAGTTACTTGGTTTGGTTTCATCCCGATAGTCCTATGAAATTTGTTATTATAATCGTTTATAAGTTTTGGTAACATATCAATCCATATGTATGATCCTCTGTTGGAAAACATTTTATACATTGCACTTTTTAAAGTTCTGTTGAATCTTTCAATTATTGAGGCTTTTACCTCTGAATTGGTTGAGTAATGGTTTATATTGTGTTTTTTCATTAAATTTGCAAATTCCTTATTAAAATAATCTTTTCCATCATCTGTTTGTAAATGTTTAATAGTATGTTTGTCTCTTTGTATAGCTATTTCCATTGCTTTTGTAACACTTTTGCCGCTTTTATCTTTTAGCGGTAAAGCATCTGCCATTTTTGAAAAACAGTTAATAACAGTCAATATGTATTTATATCCTTTATTTTGTTTGCTATAAGGAATCATTTCAATTAAATCTGCTTGATATAAATCATTAATTCCTTTTATCACCGTATTTCTTCGTGGAAACTTTCTTCTTGCAGGTTTATGAAGTTCGTTGACAATTTGTTGCTTCAAGTCATTCATATTGCAGGTTTCAATGTTTGTTGTGTCACATGTATAATCACAATGAATTTTGTTTTAAATATTCACATAATTTATATAGGTCAAGGTCATCCAAACTTGTGTAAAAAAATGGGGAACACGGCGTTGGACTTGCCGTGTTCCCCATTTTTTTACGGAAGGAGAAAGGAATAAGGTCGAAGTTGTAGAAGGACGAAGAATAGGTTACTAGTTCATAGGGTTTAGGGAGTAATGGCCAAAAGGAAGAGTGTGGATTTTGTCAGGCATAATGTGTCTTTTATCATCCCGAGCTGACAGTGCTTTTTTAATTTCGGTAACACTGTAGACTTGATGTTTGAAGCTTCGGATATTGTTAAATGTTGCTGAGATGATAGTATCTTCAAATAAACAAGTCTTGTAGTGGTCAAATGTCACATGTTTTTTCAAATAAGATGTCTTCACTCCTTTTGCTTTCTTGACTGTCGGTGTGTTCTCGTTGTACATCTTAAATGAATACAATTTTGCCATCAGCGCCACTAGTTCTTCTAAAGGCATTCCATTTGCTTCATCTTTAAATTTTCCAATTACTTTTTTATATTTTTCATTATAATTTGGATGGTTCTTCGGATAGTCAGAAAAGTCGAAATCTTCTTTGTATGTAAAAGTCCTTAGGTCTTCATACATGTCCAAAGTCCTTATCCAGTAGATAAATGCGTCAGTATCCATGTATGCGACTCCAATGTTTTCCCTTCCGTAGTGTTTAACCATTTTGTTATAATGGAAATCATACATCAGGGTTTTACTTATGTCCAAAATCGACATACCGATGTATAACGGACGATCCATGACTATTGTTGTTTTCTTCATACTTACAGCAACTAGATTTTCGTTTATAATCATGGATGTTCCGAAATTTGGTTTTTGCACCAACTTTTCCAATTTCCTAGGATCACTCACTAATTTTACATTTTTGTGTTTTCTTTTGTTCTCCAAGGTCTTCCCAAAGATGGCGTTGTTCATTAATTTGTAGAAGTCCTTTTCAAATGCTGTTGTCGCTGCAGCTCTTCTTGTAGTGTTGGAATCAATATATGGTTTCAACCAACAAGACTGGGTGAATTCAATTGCTCTATGAATTCTCACTATACGTAGACCCAATTCAAGAGCCTGTTGAACTACCCAGTAGTGAGCCACATACCGATCTTTATTCTCCAAGGTCATCATCATTTTTGGCCATCTTCCTGTCGTTGAAACTTCAGTCTTGGCTAGGAGAGGCAAGTCGTAGTGGTGGTCATGAAGGTGCTCCGGATATTCGAAATCACAGTCCAAAATATAGCCTTTTGGACCATTCTTTGGAATCTGTGAGATGTCACCGATGGTGGCCGGGTCGATCTATTTGAATTCAGCATAGGGAAGCGGATTTGACATTGCCCAACCATAAAGGTTGTTTGCGTCAAAGTAGCCAAGGTAGACCGATGGTTGTTGCTCGTCGAAGCCGGGGATGTACTTGTTGGTGGCTTTAACATGACGTGTTACAGCTTGTGTTAAACCGCCCCGTACACCAGATTCCATCATGAGCACCATATCAATATCCGTTAGAAGTTCCAGTCGACAGTTGGTTGACTTTAGCATAGCTTGCCATGCTAATCCTGGAGATGTGTACGAGTGTAAAGGGTCCAGTCCATAGGCGGAGAAGCAGGTGTTTCGAAATTCTTCCATCACATCGCACAGCAGAGTTACGTCCAGTTTTATATAAAAGTCAGAATATTCCCCTAAGGTTTGAATGTTGAGCTGGTTCCAAACATTACAAGCATGATTGTAGTCTTCAACGGTGATTGCACTTTCATTTAACTTGCTATTGAAGGCTTCAATCGGTGGCAGACTGGTTTCTTCAAATTTTTCTGCAGAAGTTATGTAATCATAGGGGAACACTCCTTTACGCATTACTAAGTCCAATTTATCTTCAGGTACAATCTTGCTGGTTTCTTTTAGGTCTTCTCTTCGTAAATTCTCAGACAATCAGCTCAAACTAGATGCCATAATTCTATAAGAGTCTACGAAGCGAAGTTTAATTTTACCTACTGTTTTTGAGAAACCGATGTACTTTTCCAATGTTGTAGCAAGAACATCAATTCTACCATTATCTCTTCCTAACTCTGGAATAATGAAGTGGGAGTCATAGCCGCTAAGATTGTGTAACACGACAGGGATAAAGTTTGGCAGTTTGTAATTTATATTGCATGCATTACAAGCAGCTCCTCTGTATAACCCTGTCAGGTGATCGTGATCTCTTACTTTTTGATTTTCTTCACTGAAGCTCTTCTTGCATAAGTAACATCTTGTTGCTGAAATGTATTCTTCTTGTTGATTTTGGTTCAAAGGTTCCATGGGTAAAACATTACCGTATAAGCGTTCCGCCTTTTCAGCAATCTCATACAACTGGTCTACAAAATACTTAGCAGCTTCTTCCCCACGGTAGAGTATCGGAGTGGATGTTAAGCCATAGTCTTGCAATTGTTCTTCAGGTAAAGTAGATTTCACCAATAAGCAAAAACTGTTAGGTTGATGCAATTGATATTTGGTTCTTCTAGTTACTTCACCATCCGGAAGTTCCTGCGGCACTAACGTGGATTCAAAGTCAGCATAGATAACTAGTGGAATCCGGTATTGGTGAACTGTTTTATTGAACTGGACAAATGCTCTAGATGGTGGTGGCAGACTAATCTTCACTTCATAGTTGTCATTACAAAGCCGCTGGTGTTCCGACAACCACTCCGATCCTCCACGTCTCAACTCTTTATATGTGAAACAGAAACATCTTTTACACACTGTTAACCTACGTTTCTGTTTTGATAATTGATTTTTAACCAAGGCTGCAAAGTCCTTTATCCACACATAATGTGAAATTTCACCCTTGTTATCAATAACAGATCCGTGTGGTTTCTTTCCTCAACTTTTGATACTCTCAGAGGATAAACACTATTGGAATCATCTAAACCAAACACGTTTACAGAAACACCTGGGTTTTGTTTCTCAAAATTACCAATACTTTTAACACTAACAGGGTATGACAAACCTCGAAAGTTGTAGCGGTGTTGGACATTTTGATACGCTCTGCTAACTCTACATGGATTTTCTTGCACATATTTTGTTAGCATAGCATATTTAAAGCATTCATTGTCCTCATTTTGCACATTGATACAAGATTTGGTAGCTTGTATCTTCTTTGGCAAAGGTATATAACTACTACCCCTTATACCATATCCGTGCTTGTGAACCCTTACATCCATACCTTCAATCGATGACAGACTCCAGCCGGATCCTCTTCCTTCATGTTCTTGCAGTTTAACTAGCAGTTCATCCAAACATTCTTCAATAATTTCATTGATATCAGATTCAGTTGTAAGGGTTCGGTTTTTGGTAATGAATGCTCTTAATGCCGTTTCACCATCAGTATTGGTAAACTTTGATTCTAACACCAGTCCAAATTTAATGAAGTTCAATCTCTGTAATTCTTCTTTTAGCGTTTTTCCAACAAGTATTCTGGCCTGGGTTATAAAATTATCCAATTCCAATTGCACATTATCAATTTTAAAATGTGTTACAACTCGTCCTGGTAAGGCCGTGGTGCGCAGTTGTCTCACATCTTCCAGTTCTTCTTCCGTGTCCTCTTCTTGCATATCCTCTTCTTCAATAGGTCTTCTAGTAGTGGATGGTTCAGCACCAGCAAATTGGATCACACTAGGTCTTCTTCTTTGCATTTGCTGTAGATAGCTGTCGTAGTAGTCCATCTGCTTCTGATGCTCTTCCAAAAACCGGTCAATTGAGTCTAAGTCTATTTCATCGATGATAATATCTTCTTTTCCATCTTCTTCTTCATGTAATTGTCTGTGTAGGGTGAAAAGATCTTCGTCTTCAAAGATTTCCCCACAAATGTCGCAAAGAGCCATTTCAAACAGTTTGGCTTTGAATGCACACTCTGTGAATGTCCACGCAATAATGGGCAGCGCGCTCAACTGGGTCCCTATATACCCGAGGTTGAAGGGTTGGGGAAAGTGACGTCATATACATCCGGTTTATCAATCATGTAGTAGATTTGGCTTTTAAACACCCATTTCCAATACATTCTTCAACAGGCTTGAGAAACCGATGATGTTTGATCTAAATCCACCATTTTGTACGAGTTTTTCAAAGACGTCTGTTCCAACAAGTTTATATAGGTCAAGGTCATTTGGAATTATTATTTTGAGCGGGGGATAGAGCACTAAGCAGCATCAATTACTACAAAGTGCTCTATCCCCCGCTCACATTGTTTTTTTTTTTTTTACTTTTTGTTTAAAACTTTTTACAAAGGTGAAACATCACCATCAGAGTCGGAATCATCCTCATCACGGAATAGGCAGCGATGACAATACATAATTCTTCTGGCAACTAACATCCTATCCATTGGACGATGAGGAGTGTCTTGTTCTTCTTCTTCTTCAATTTCCAATTGGAATTCCATTTCCGACTCAGATGATGACTCTAATGTTTCGTAAGCGTGCAAGTCCACTTCATTGTCCGTTGAACCAGCTTCGTCAGAGTCCGTTTCAATATCCATTATTTCTTCCTCCTCCTCTTCTTGATCAACCGCAGGTAGTTGGTCCTCTACTTCTATAATTTCTAGAGGTATTACCTCCAGAATAGAGACAATTCTGTTGCGATGGAACACGGTGTTGTCAAGTGGAGCCATGGTATGGAAGTGTTGTATCCATCCAATTTGCTTACCCTTTTTATACCCCCACCAACTATGCATTTATGTGGGTCAAGGTCATGTAAAGATACTCTTTGAGCGGGGGATAGACCACTAAGCAGCATGCTAGTCCATTGCCGCAAAGTGATCTATCCCCCGCTCTGTTCTACAAAACCTCAATCAAGTCCAAGTTCGAGTCCTAGTTCAACACATTTTATTCCAATTAAAAAATGCAATTTAAAAATTTCAATTTCACAAGGCGTACAATTCTGATGTATCAAATATTCCAGTTCCTAAAACATTAGGTTCAGTTCATCCAAATTATGCACTCCTAACCTCATAAACTTGGTGGGGAGAATTACATTAATATGATAGTTATTTCTACCGTTACACTTGCTCCATTCTCAAAAAGATATAAATAATATAGTCCTGGATACTGTGCTTTTTCACGTCCTGCATGTTCCTTAATAAAGTTGAAAGCCAATCCTTTTGAATATTCATTATGAAACACTTCTCTTACACAAACAAGAATTTTTTCTTCCAGAAATTTCACTTGAATTGATGATAGTTTGCTTACATCATCCTTGTCTATCAGGGGTAGCTTGTACGTGAAAGTATTTGGTATTGGCGGTAGTTTTAGCGTTCTATCAAGTAAACAACAGAATATTTTATACAATTTCAGCGCTGGAAGTAGGGCAGCCTCTTCCGATGTTGGTGGCACTGTCGACGGCAATGGTGACAGGCTGGGCATTGAGGCAGGCGGCGGCGGTGGCATCTTCAGGCTGCTCAGGAATTCTGCGGTTATCAAATATTGGAGTATTGGAGCAGGGGGCGTGTCGGTCGAGGTGGTTTTGGAAGCTGGTGGATAGTTCTTGAGCTTCGGAGGCATTTTGAAAATGGAGAAGTGAAATAAATGTAAACGGTGAGAATGGGAATGTAGTGTTGAAGGCGGGGAGAACCAGTCCGTACGATAGCTGGATGTGGAATGAGAAGTGCGTGCAACCTGGCCGCCTTATATCCCCCACCAGCCAAGGGCGACCCTCACGGAACAGACTGAAGCAAATGAACGGCTCATACAAGCTTAGTAAAGCGTCAGAGTGGGGGTATCACGTAATACACCTTAATTGCATGGTTAGCACTTTACTTAAAGTGTAGTTTATATATGTCAAGGTCATTCAAACTTTGAAAAAATATTTACCTCCAAACACTTGTGGCAAGCCGCAAGTGTTTGGAGGTTTTTGTTAAGAATTAAGGCTGATATATATGTCAAGGTCATTCAAACTTTAAAGAATTTTTACCTCCTAACACTTGTAGCAAGCCACAAGTGTTTGGAGGTAAGTTTTATTTGTTAAAGATTTAGTGTAACTTAGTCTTTACCCTCAAGGACAAGGTTTGAGATTGTCCCAGTGATTTTACATCACCGCCAGGTTAAAGTATTATACAAGTCAAGTATTCTTTTTATTAGTTGACTTGTATAATATCCCCCTCCATTACTTTAAGAGGGTTAAGACTAAATTTGGAAAAAGAATTTGGAAAAAGAATTTTAAATATTGTCCAACACAACCTAACAATTTTGATTTTTTTTTAGTGGGCCCATGTCCTAGTCCATTTCCCACACGGTTTGGCATCCTTCCCTTCGTATTAGATAGGCTTTAGGGATGAAAAATTCTCTTTGTACCATCCGAGGTGGTACTTGCATTGTACAAAGGTGGCCTTCACCTTTTACAACGATTTCTACTTTCTTATTACCTGCTCCATAGGTCTGACCAATAAAATAATATTTTTCATCAACCTTTAGCCTTCTAATATCCCGCGGTTGCGGGCCGTGGGGATTTCTGAACTTGAACGTTTTAGGCTTAATATAAAGAGTGTAGGGTTTGAATTGCCGAAATCTGACTGTACTTTTGAGGTGTCGTTGGCAGCGATCTCCTTCTCCACAGGCAAGTTTCTGGCAACACAAAACCCCAAACTTACTTGACATCCAAGCGTAATCGCATTTCTTACCCTTGCCAGGGGTAAGAAGGGGGACGGTATGGGGGATATGGGTAAGGGACATTGGGATTTGGTATAGGATAAGATTTTCCGGGTTCTGCTGTAGGGGGTGATCCTCGACCTGGACGTCTCTTCAAAAACCGCAGACTCCGATCCTGAGTCCGATAGCAGCGAGAGTGCTGGAGAGGCTACCGGGACTCGACCTGACGACTTGACGATGAGTTCTCCTGACGATGGCGGTGCACCAGCCTCTTCCACTGTCGGCGGCAATGGGGACAGGCTGGGCATTGAGGCGGGCTGTGGTGGCGGCGGCGGCGGCGGCATCGTCAGGCAGCTCAGGATGTTTGCTGTCATCAGGTATTCCAGGATCGAAGTGGAGGATGATGAGGGTTGCAACGTGTCGGTCGAGGTTGAAGCTGATGGGTAGTTCTTCAGCTTAAGACCCATTTTACCCATTGTAATGAATGGAATAAATGAAAAGAATAGATGTGAAGAAAGAAGTAAAGTTCTAAAAAAATCTCAAGAGCAAGAGAGAACCTGTCCGTACGGGAGCTTGGACCGGAATGAGAAGTGCGTGCAGCCCGGCCGCCTTATATCCCCACCGGGGCTGCCACGCCCAGGATATCAGGGGTGGGGGAGGGGGAGGGGGTGGGGGTGGGGGGGTTCGCACTTTTTGTCGGGGGGGGGGGGGTTCAAATTTAGCCCCATGGTATTCCTATGTTACCATCGCTGTAGTCTCCTAAAAGACACAACTCCAAACTTGTGTTTGTAATACCTACCCATTAATGTTTACAAAGTACTTTAATATATTTACTATCTTAAAAAACACATGACCGTTACAAAATTTTTAAGTTTTATACATTTAGGTCAAGGTCACGGAAAAACTTTAAAAAATTAAGCCCCACACCCCCAATGGGGGTGTGGGGCACTTGGGTTGTCATCGCTGTAGCCTCCGAAGAGACCCAACTATGACAACAAGGCAACATCCAATGTCGTGTACCCTTCGCCACGCGAGACTTGTAAACATTTACTGCATTGTCTTTTCAATAGCTAACAAAGATTCGTTTACATAATTTTGAGTTTCCATGAGGAAACAAACTGAGGACACCCTAATGGCTTACGTCCTCGGTCCGAGTGCAGAGGCCGCCGTAACCTTTTGCATGCCAGCGTACAAATGGACATACTCCCACAACCCCAGCCGCAACCTGTTGCATGCCTGAGAGGAGCCTAACAATACTTCAAACTGACTTTACACGGGGGCCTACTCCCGTAACCCTATCTTTAATATTTGTAATTTAGCAATGCAGTAAATTTTTACAAGTCCTTTGTGGGTCAAGGCTACACGGACATTAAAAAATTTCGGCCCCCGTACACCCATGGCGAACCACGAATGTTCGGGGGCCTTAGGGACTAAAAAACACAAATAGCTAATAAAGTTTCATTTACGTAATTTTGAGTTTCCAGAAGAGAAACTAACTGAGGACACCCTAGTGGCTTACGTCCTCGGTCCGAGTGCAGAGGCCTCCACAACCTTTTGCTTGCCAGCGTACAAACGGACATGCTCCCACAACCCCAGCCGCAACCTGTTGCATGCCTGAGAGGAGCCTAACCATTATGAAAAGTGGCTTTACCTACTCCCGTTCCCTATCGTTACAATTTACTTTGAGCATTGAAAAAGCTCAAGGGGGGATTGCTAAAACAAGCGTATACACTTTAGAAAAATATAACACACTTACAACACACAATTGAGCTCAACGTAGTCAATGCTGGAACAAGCACATACACATTAAACACATGACAAACAAGACACAAAGGATAAAAGACACACAGGAGACATAGGGTACAAG
Source organism: Neoaliturus tenellus (assembly GCA_030545055.2). Lineage (NCBI taxonomy): Eukaryota > Metazoa > Arthropoda > Insecta > Hemiptera > Cicadellidae > Neoaliturus > Neoaliturus tenellus. The sequence goes on from JAQYXR010001076.1 coordinate 34,204, forward strand.
TAAAACACTCTCATATAAAACAATTCGCAATAGCCAAACGCAAGCGCAATATCTTACAACTAATACAAGTCTTAAAGTTAGAGTAGACTTCGCTAAACACTGAAGGCGCCATTCAGTGTTTAGTGAGGCCTATGGCGGTCCGTCCCGATCGTTCACGTTCAACGCGCGGGAGCGGACTGCGAGCCAGCTCTGGCCGGGCCGCCTTATATCCCCACCGGGGCTGACACGCCCAGGGTATCAGGGGTGGGGGAGGGGGCGGGGGTGGGGGTGGGGGGGGTTCGCACTTTTGTCGGGGGGGGGGGTTCGCACTTTTATCGGGTGGGGGGGGTTCGCACTTTTGTCGGGGGGGGGGTTCGCACTTTTGTCGGGGGGGGGGGGGGTTCGCACTTTTGTCGGGGGGGGGGGTTAGGTAAGTTAAGTGGGTCAAGGTCACCCACGACACTTGTACTCTAAGTGTTGGCTATACACCCACCACAACTGGGTCCCTAGGCTGCACAACACCGCTTCGCCAGTATGTCTCCGGCTTCCATGCGGTGCTTCTCGGTGTTCTCTAGCTCTCTATATGTAAGTAATTTTACAAGTTTTAATGTAGGTCACTACACTTTAACTCTGGGACGATATCGACTTGTAGTATTTCAGTGTTTTGACTCAAGGTCATCACACTTTAACTCTAGCACGTCGGTTATCGTACCAGAGGTGCTCAATAACCTAACTTGTAATGTTTAGGGTGGCGTTTGCACGCCACGTGGTATCGCCATGAGTGTCCTGTCCGACTTTTAAGTTAAATTAATTTTACTGTAATCTTTTCCATTTCCAATTCGTTTTGCCAAAGAATAAGGTGTCGCTTTATAAAGTGGTATTTCTCCAGAGTTATAGGGGATTGCAGGGATACAATTAGTTTATTTAGGAGACTCTTCATCTTGGAGTTTAACACAATTTCCACTTTGACTTTGCTTCCTCGGCTCTCACAGCCTAAGCTGTACAGAAATGTTTCTTCTAGTGCCAACTCGGGCCAAGAGAACAGTGTGTTAACTGTAGGACAGCTCATGGTGAAGTGATGCGATACTCCAGCGTACAACCTCACCTTCCCCCACCACTGTGACCTTCCCCCACTCCTGCTGTTTCCCCCACCTCTTTTCCTTTGACTCACGCGTTACAAGCAGTCTCTCAGTATTGTGCGGACTTTTGTGAAGGGAAGCCATGTCGCGGGACATTTTAGGTAAGAAACTTAGCCGTGTTAAGACTTTATTAGTTGCTCACTGTCCAACGCTCAAGGTCAAAAGGGTTTCAACTTTGGCTAAGTGGCGAAGACTGTTGCGCGGACACCCTAAGTTTTATACCAAACAGACTAATGTAAGTTTTACTGAGGAGGATTTGTTTAGAATATTGGATGAAATGACTTTTCCTTGCAAAATTCAGTTAGTTACTCCCATTCCTGACAGTTTAGAGTCTTAGTCTCTCAAGCCGATATACCTAGAGTACACAGAGCCTGACAGTCAGTCACTCGGTGGCTGTCGTGGGGTGCGCATTGGTGTCGGCGCTCTGTAGTTGTTAAGTGTTCAAGGTCAAAGTAATATGAAATTGCGGATGTTGTGCTTGTTCAATGGCCTCTGAGGACTAGTGGATGACGGTTTAAGCAAGGTCATGTCGCAAACTCGAGTTTGACTTGGCACTTTTGCTGTTTCTCATCGCAAATTCGCTCCAAGTCGTCAAGGTCACGTGGACTCTGACTGAAACTCGGAGCGTAGTGCGAGAAACGGCAAAAGTGCCAAAAAATTTTGAGTTTCGGCGTGACCTTGACCTTAACAGTGTCAGTGACGTCATTTTGATGATGTAATGGATGATGACGTCATCAGCATGTCATTTCTGTGACGTCATGGGTGTGACGTCACGGAAATGACGTCATCGATGGTGACGTCATCGATTACGTCATCGATGACGTCATTTTGATGACGTCATGGGTATGACGTCATCGATTGCGTCATCATCGATGACGTCATCGATTACGTCATCGATGACGTCATCGATTACGTCATCGATTACGTCATCGGGGTCATTGACCTTGGCGATGACGTCATCACATTCCTCAGAGGTCATTGAACTGAGCCAGCAACCGCAAAAACACACTACTGATGGGCAAGCAAGTATAAGTCTGGACACCCCAAATTAATTTTTTAACACGTTGCAGTAATAAAACCAAAATCGGCATATGTTATCAACACAACAAATTCAATTTTTCATCCAAGACACAACTTTGCCCAACCCCCAAAATGGGGTATTTTGGGGGCAGCCCCAAATTTTCAAATGTAAACCCCTATTGAGTGACCCCTCATTTCAAACGGTTTATCAAGAAAAATTGAATAGCACAAACCGGATGTCGATATCTCATCTCTAACCAAAATGGCAGCCATTTTAAAATTTGAGAAGGATAAAATTGACATTTGTTAAAATTAAATCGAAAAATAGCTTTTTAGAATTTATAATTTCTAATTATTTTAGAATTGAACCTAGTAGCAGAAATGTACTAGTAGGTTCAATTCTAAAATAATTCCAGATGTTCTCGATTCTAAAAAAGCTATTTTCTGATTTAATTTCAACAAATGTAAATTTTACCCTTCTCAAATTTTAAAATGGCTGCCATTTTGGTTAGAGATGAGATATCGACATTCGGTTTGTGCCATTCAATTTTCCTTGATAAACCGTTTAAAATGAGGGGTCACTCAATAGGGGTTTACATTTGAAAATTTGGGGCCGCCCCAAAATACCCTATTTTGGGGTTTGGGGCAAAGTTGTGTAGTTGATGAAAAAGTGCAGTTTTTCATGTTGTTAACATGTGCCGAGTTTGGTTTTCCTACTGCAAAGCGTTAAAAAGTTAACTGGGGGTGTCCAGACTTTTGCCTAACCCTGTGTAGGGAATGTGGTCTATTACTGTTATAAGGAAAACACTCAAAGAGAAAAAAGAGCGAGTGCGGAGATGCCACGAGCGCCGTGCCGTTAGCAGTAATGAATGTTTCAGCATCTGCTATTTATTTTATCAGCAGTAAATCTTTATTTGAATACTTACTACTTGTATAGTTACAAATAACATAGGATAAAATTTAATGAATTTTTCTACACAATCCAGTGTGTGATTTAAGTACAATATGAAAAAATATTATATTTTATTTAAAACGGTAATAAAATATTTTATCCACTTTTGCCTCGGAGGGTCTGGGGTCCTGAGTTGTCGACTGGAGGGTGGTGGGTGATTACTCAGGTAGTGATCACGAATACATCACCTTCAAGCTGGCTGAAAGGAGGCAAGTGCTACTCAGCAAAAGCCTGCACCCACTCGGATGGAACCGCTCCAGGCTCAAAAAAGAGAGACTGATACGGGTCCTGCAAGTCGGGGTGGGAAACGTCGACGCCTGATGACCAGCCGAACAGGGCAGACACAGAGCAGAGTCAGTCATGGATGCCCTTGATGCCCTCGAAGTCATGGATGGAGTCGTCGATGCCCCGCTAGAAGGGAAGTACGGGGACCGAATGTACTGGTGGACCGAAGACATCACCACGCTTAGGCTATCTTGCCCGAGACTCAGGCGGTGGGCCCAGCGAGTCGGAACAGACCCGAGTTGGCGATGAGATTGGAAGAGTACAAATTGGCCAAAAGAGCTCTGGTCAAAGAGATCAGACAAAGCAAGGCGCGCTGATGAAGAGTGCTGTGTGAGGACGTGAACCGGCCCCCCTTGGGACATTCCATTCCATTTTGTTCAGATTATGAGGACGGTCATCTGGTTATCGGAACTGATAACAACCTTTGAAGGGGGTTCGGCTACCCTCGGCTGTTCCCGGAAGCGCTCGGCAGGTACAAAAAGTTGACCACGCGACAATTCGCCGTTGTGTTGGTTACTTCCCGTGTGAGTGTGCAGTCGAAGTGCGTGTCCGTGGCCCTTCACCAAAGCTTGATTGTGAGTACGTTACGTTCTGTATAATTTTAAGATACCTTACGTAATAGTTTGTTCAAGTCCCTTTATGTTGCATATCTGATTAACTATCACCTATCAATTTTATTACCGTAAATAAATCTAAATTAACTTGCTTTCCTCCAACTACAGCCCGGTCAAGCGTCCCGGCCACGTGTTCTCGGCCAGGAACCGCTCCCGCCGTATATCTCAATTTGTAAAGTAACGTTATCAGTATTAAAGCAATTTAATTTTCCCTCAAGCGTTCTACTGGGCTATGTTCACGCCCTGAAACTGCTCTGAGGATTTTTAATTTTTGGTAATAGCCACTTATTATATTTATCCGGTTACGTTTCAACTAAGCCTATTCTCGAGCATTCCGATGGCCTTTGACCGTCTGGTACTGCTCCGGGCATAAGATTTTATCAAAATTTCCCTTGGTTGAGTTGGAGGGTTTTTTCCCATAATTTCAATTTTTCAAGTTTTTACAAATTATACTTTTCAAGTTTTCATAAATTACGTAAAACCATTTTATTGTCCGAGCGCTCCGCGCACGCTTGCCGAGTCGCTTTAGATTAGCTGAAAATCCAAAACACTCCGTGGCTATGTAATTTAATTGTAATTGCACGGTAGAGTGACAATAAGTGAACCGATAGAGCGTTCGGCCCCTGTCTTTTGCCCGAACAGCTCTCGGCTGATTTAAACAAAGGTGTTAGTGCCACATGACGTCACACCCTCACCGCCAGGACAGAATATTATTTTAGTTTTTTTTTACAGGTTACTCTATCATATTATGTTGTCGTCTCCCCATGACTTTGAATTGTTGAATAAAGCAGCCATGGTCAATTCTTTTTGTTTTCTTAATTTCACTCACCCACTCACTAGGCAAGTTAGCTTGATTAACTAGTCAATTAATTACACGAAATTAAAAGGTGCTATTCACCCTGGCCCCAAGCTGTAGCTGTCCAATACGATAAAACAATTCTGGGGCTTATCCCCCTTACAAGATTCCAATTCCCAATACCGAGGTCAAGTTAATGGGTTCCCACTCCTTTACAGGCGACCGGTTCCCGCCGCGAAGCATACCCGATCGGTCTGAAATAGGGACCCCCCTTACTCCCTAACGAATCAGAGAGCAGGGAAAGCCCCCCAGAACGGAGAACTTATGGAACGAGTGCTCCAAATAACATTAAGGCGGATTAGACCCCCACAAAACCCGGAATTCACCAGGCCTGTGGTACTCAACCAGCGGTGAAAAAAATTGACCATCCGCTTTCACAGAGAGTCCCTTGGGACAGGGGTAAAGACTGGTCACGAAATTAAGTTAATCTCGGCACAAGTGTCAGAGATGGAAAGGGCGGAGGCCGCCAAGCTGGCCCGCGGCCGCACAATGGCCACTTGGCAGCGTCGATGAGACAACCGGAAGGTGGTGAAGGCGTTTCATCAGGTATCTAGCACCGTGGGTCTGCCGTGACCACGGAGAGGTGAACTTTTACCTCACCCAGTTCCTGACAGGTCATGGATAATTGCGTCTGCACCTCCACCGAATGGGTAAGGTCGACTCGCCCAGGTGCATGAACTGTGGACACACTGAAGACGACGAGCACCACACATTCTTTTTGTGTGCCGTCTTTTTGAAGAAGAAAGGTTGAGAGTTTTCATTGGTTATGATCTCTGTGTCATTAAAAATACCCTGCCGCAGCAGACCTGCGTACTCACCGAATTTCCAAAGGAATTTGCTATTTTTATTTTCCCCATATACACCATGGGATTAAAGATGAAGTTTTGTTGTCATGGGGCGTAATAAGCAAATAGACGATAGTTCCTTCCCAGTGCAAGTAGATGCTAAATTGTATCAAATTTTGGGATTTTTATTTGCCCCATAAACCCCATGGTGGTGAGTATATAGCATTTCTCCGATATGGGTGTTGTAAGCAAGCTGTGTCAGTAAATAAAAGAGATAGAGGGATTTGTTGATTTCCCATAAGAACAACATGAAATACACATTTTTGGATGTTCTCCGTAATCTGTTGAGCCAGGTTAAAAATTCAAAATACTAAATTGATTGTTTTTTTCAAAATGTTTTAAATGTTTTTAGTTAAAGTCGTTGAATTAAAAAAAATGGAGATACAAAGTTGCCAAGAACCCTTTTTTTTTCTTTTGGAGACCCCAAAAAACCCGTTACCATGGTCCGATCGCTACTTTTCGACTGACCCTGACGAATGGTGCTTTACACCTCTGTACCAAATTTCATAAAATATGAGGTTCCATTCGAGCGTTATCGTGTTTGCTTGTAAAATAATCGTGTTTGCTTGTAAAATAATCGTGTTTGCTGTGGTTATTGGAATGCTTATAAAGTAACAACTTTAAGGGCCACTTTCTCTTGTATTGAAATCATCATTCACGTTTAATGAACACAGGTAATATCCGTTAGGTGCTTGAGTATTTCAGATCTCTGTAAAATAAATGTTTAAGGACATAAAAAATATAGTGTCTGTATCAATATTTATAGAAAGCAAACACATTCAATTGCTATGCTTAGAGTACATACTCTTGGAGTACATATGCTTTGAGTTACAAGCTACTAGAAAAGATTTTTAATTAAATTTATAAAAATAGAGCTAAAATTTTTATGGTTCATTAAACTATGAAAGGTAATACACTTCATTGAATTGCATAGTTATGACAAATTTGGAAATATTGTTTGCCTACTTTTTCTAAAAAATTGTATTTACTAAGTAAAAAAAGTATTTATTACCACACGAAAAATATTCAACAGTGTGTAAATCACAATTGTGTGCATTGTGTCGCCAAAATTGTGGACAAAGCAAACTTCCCTTTCAACTGAGTAAACTCAATGACGTGGTGAGAAACAATTCCTTGGACAAATCGTGTGTAAACCAAGAAGTTTTACATGACTTAATGACTGTCCGATAAAATATATTACTCTCTATAATCTTAACAGATACCACCAGCTAGATATTAGTGATGGCGGGAATGTTTTTCTGAATATATTGTTGTTTAAAAATAGCTTAATTATTTTATTAAAAAGAAAAAGATAATTTTATTTTATTCCATACTCCAGTGAAATCTCCTAAAATATTTAGATAAGAGACAACAGATTTTACCGTTTCACTGATTAGTTTCAGTGAAAAAGTTTTTATATTTGTTGTTAGTAATACTGTGTCTGAGAAAATAATCATATGGATTGATTCAATTTTTCATATAAACACAAATTTTAGTTTAAAATTTTTTTAGTTATACTTCGTTTTAGGTAGCACATAAATCAATCTAAAAACATATTTTACAAAAATGTGTTGAATCAGATTTTGAGTCCCTTTGTAAACATAATTTATTTTAATACTCGCTCTTCCGTTGCACTAACGTTTATTTCAAATGCCTAAATTACTTTACTTTCGTTTCTTGTAATTGTAAGCTTTGGTAGTTTCGCAAACTTTTAAAAGGCAATTACTAGCATACTTTGCTCTTCTTCATTAAATTTTATATAATTATTAATTGAACAGACGTATAAAAACTCTGTTCGCTTTAGAGTACGCACGCATTACATTGTTGTTGTTAGAACACAAAAACATGTTTAGAAACAGATAGAAGAGGAAATTATCCTCCGGAACTTGGATACCAATGGCAATAAATCAGGATTCCGGATATTTTATACTGAAATGATTTCAATGTCCTTAGAAGCCTGTTTTGTTAAACAGTTTATAAGCCAAAATTCAGTGAGTGGAACATGGTTCACAGTGGCTTAGTATTGAACGGTTACAGATGAATCAAATAAATTCATTAAAGATTCATAATTGTTATTCTTGAAAAAAAAAAAAAATAGTAACCATAGCTTGATATGTTCATTGAATTAAAGATCATAGCAGAGTACATGAGTGGAATGCCTCAAACCGAACCTCAAATGGTGGAAATAGAAGCAAATAAAATTTTATAGTAAAATCAAATGGTCAATAAAAAATAAAAAAACAGTAACCTTTTTAATAAGGTGGCAATATAGTGGCATCATGAAGGTTTAAATTTATGTAAAAGAATGTCAAAAGGTTTCTCTAAACTTGAGGAACGTCCCTTGGAGAAAGGTAAAAAAACTTAATTGGCTTTTAACACGTCGGACATACATTTTACATAAATTTATTTACCTGAATTTAAAGTGAAAAGACATACACGGTACACATAAGAGGAGAATAATACCTAATAAACTGCATTTTTTTGTTTTTGCCGATATGATTTTAATAGAATGTTTAACTGACTGCCATTCCCTTGTTTGCAATCCATTTGAGGTCCGGTATAGGCGTTGTACTCTGCTAAATTGTACACTACTTAGCATAATACAATGTTTCATTTTCATGTTTGATATTTTTTATGGCTCCCTCCGTAATAAAAATTATTTTCAATTGAAAAAAGGTTCCACCATTCTTTATTATTTTATCTGTAACCGTTCGGAAAATATTAAGCTTTTTGTGCTCCCCTCATTACCCTACTTGCAATTATGATTCCGTTCTAAGTTAGACGACGTATAAATATATAAAATAACTTATATGAGTACTCGGACTTCATTCCTATTTATCAATTATAATCAGAGTTACATTAAAATAACGAGACAAAAGGTTG
>JAQYXR010001077.1:0-42773 GCA_030545055.2 Neoaliturus tenellus
CATAAACTTTTCTATTGTATCAAATGGAAATTGTGGATCAATTGCTATGACTTTACGTTCTTCACTAAGTTCAACACTATAATCATCATCGTCTTCACTCTCACTCTCACTACCATTATTTAAAATGTCTTCAGGTTGTACAAAAACATCGGAAATTTCGGAAGAATTAAAATGGTAATTCACATTAGGAGGCATTTTTTCAAACAAATAATATTTTAAAAGGTGGAGAAAAAAATACAAGAGATGTACTTCACGGCACAAAGTGCGAGTACAGACTAGAAACCTGAAGGTTCATAGCCCCACTTTTATAAATTTTAAATATGGGGAGGGGGAAGGAATAAGGATTGGGAAGGGATAGGGTGGAGGTGGGGGAAGGGTAATGTGGTTATTAAGCCACTCTTGCAACAAAGTACCCAACACCAATGTTCAGTTCGTATGATCTCATCACATCGTCCTGCCAAGTAAGAATTTGTTCTCGATCATTTGGAGTTACAAGGAAGAAGTTACTGTTATTGTAGACAATAGGTGAACCAATTATAATGTTGAATCCTAAATTTAGCCATCTATGTGCTTCAAAAATAAATCTTTCAACTACATCAAAAGGAAATTGTGTTTCTATAAAATATACTTTGAATTGTTCATTAATTTCAATTTCATCTTCACTGTCATCTTCACTTTCATCTTCACTGCTATTATCCATGTCTTCTATCACATCTTCTTCATGTTCTTGGAAAGCATCTTCTTCATGATGTTGGAAACCATCTTCAGGTGGTTGAAAAACATCTGCATTTTCTGAAGGATTAAAATTTTCATTAAAGTAAGGAAGCATTTTAAAAATAAAGATATTAAAACTGGCAGGAACAAAGCAACAAGAGCGGCGAAGCAACAAGAGTGGTGGAAGAAACCAGAATGAAACACTAGCCATAGCCGGCGCGTCTTTTATAACGGTATGCAAATGAGAGGGGTTAGCAGCCGGCCATGACCGGTCATTGGCCCGGGAGGTGGGGGAAGGAGTGGGGGAAGGAGTAGGGGAGAGGGGGGGGGGCTCCATTTTTTCGGGGGGGGGGGCTCCATTTTTTCGGGGGGGGGGGGTCATTGACCTTTCAGGTCCGGTCATTGACCCTAAGGAGTGGGGATGGACACAGAACCCTCCTTTGCTTACTACTACACGGATCAAACTAGCCATGTACCAGAACTTATTTCTGCTAAGTCGCATGTAAGCTAAATAGCTTACATCCCTAAATTTAAGTCTTAGGTGGCCCTGAAAAGGGCCGTTTGGCTGGGTTTGGTGGACTGCTATGGAGCTTAAGGCATAAAAAAATAAGGGACTTCAATGTTGTTTTCCAAATGGATTTCAGCAGGATCGGCTTGTATAAAATTGTACAAATTAAGTGCACAAATATCGCATTTTTCTTCTTCTGGGATGATAAACTTGTATGACAAGTAAGATTTGTATTCATAAACTCCACCATCTATTATAAAATCCAATCTTCCATTTCCTATTGCAGCCGAACCGCATTCTGGACACATATTTGTTCCATCCATAAATTTATACTTAAGGTAATGAAAAATTCCAAAATTTTCCCTATAAAAAGAATACACTTCTTGACGTAGTGTTAGTGGAAGGTTTGCATCTTGAAATGCAAGTTCCACCAACACTATATTTGAAACTATCTGTCGCAAACATAATTCTAATAGAGTAGGCATGTTGCGGCAGTGGCCTCACGGATTAGAATGAAGACTCTGGAGTAGCTAGTATAACGGTTAAATGAAAGTAGACAACCGGTCATGACCGGCCATTCACCCAGAGGAGTGGTAGGGGAAGGAGTAGTGGGGGAAGGGGGGGGGGCTCCATTTTTTCGGGGGGGGGGCTCCATTTTTTCGGGGGGGGGGCTCCATTTTTTCGGGGGGGGGGGGGGGTCATTGACCTTTCAGGTCCGGTCATTGACCCGAAGGAATGCAGACAAACACAGAACCATCCTTTACTCACTACTCACATGAAAGTAGGTCACGAGACTTAGAGTGTTAAAAAATAATGGGGGAGAAACACAACGCTATAACGCGTTGTGTTTCTCCCCCAGTATTTTTTTAAGCAATAATTTGGAAAAAGCTATGTGAATTTACTTGCTACGCCCCCACCTTGTAATACCATCCAGTTTGTGTCTGAGGAGATAGTCTTTAGAGTCTAACTCATAAACTGATTTCTCTTTGCGCAAGGATTCAATCACTTTAATATTATATCTTAAGCCGTTACAAGTTGCCAAAATGTGTTCGTTGTCAATAACACTTTCAAAAAAATAGACACAACCTCTCTTAAGCCTATTTCCTTTCACACCAATAATTTTGGATTGGTATTCAACAGTGGGGGTTTCTGTCACTTGTGGTTCAGAAATGTGTTTTACGACATGTACACGGCAAAAACTTTCGTTTTTTACACATTTCCTCCCACAAGGTGATCCTTTCTTAGTTCCCCTAGTAAGCATTTCAGGGCAAGTAGTGGGACGGCTAAATGCCCTACGACGCTCTTCTTGTAATAATTGAAATTGCTCTGAAGGAGCGGGTTTAGGAGTAGGTTTAGGAGTAAGTTTAGGAGCTGGTTTAGGAGCTGATTTAGGAGATGGTTTAGTAGCAGATTGAGAGGAATCAGTTTTGTGATAGGTATGATCTTTAGGTGTACTAAGTGGTGGGGTAGGAGGCAATGGTGATAGTGGGATAATAGGTGTGCTAAGACGATGAACAATGGTTTCAACGGAAGGGGTATTAGGATAGTGATGAACTGGCTTCTGCGGTGGCGGCATAGTAGTTGATGGTGGTACGGAGTCCTTTGAAGGCGAAGGCGAAGGCGGTGAAAAAATACTACGAAGTCTAGAAGTGTTAGTTGGCGGAAGAATAGCTCTAGAAGTTGAAGGTTCAGATGCAAGTCGGTTCTTGTAGCAATCAGGAAGGTTTTTGAGGCGAAGAGTTTTCTTAGGTGCAGGAACAGCTGTAGTAGAAATAGAAGTCGAAGTAGAAGTAGTAGTCGGTACAGAAGACATGGTTATAACTCTAAGTTCGCAGCGTAACGTCTGGAATCAGAATGAAACACTGGCCGCGGCTGGCTCGGCTTTTATAACGGTATGCAAATGAGAGGGGTTAGCAGCCGGTCATGACCGGTCATTGGCCCGGGAGGTGGGGGAAGGAGGTGGGGGAAGGAGTGGGGGAAGGGGAAGGGGGGGGGGGCTCCATTTTTTCGGGGGGGGGGGGGTCATTGACCTTTCCGAAAGTGGGTCAAGGTCATTCAAGATTTATAATGATCCAAGGTGATGGAAACAGTAATACTGTTCCCACCACCCTGTTTGCCTAGCGGTTCCCACTCCCAACCCACTAGTTACGTTCTGCAAGGGAGGTCCCTGGGCCGTCCGCATCAAAGCGTAACTTCCCGTCCGCATCAAAGCGTAACCATTAATTTCAGGGAAACTGGAACAGTTAATGCAGAAACGCAACTCTAACCCCACCCAAACTAATCCCACCCATCATATTCCTAAACAAAATGCAAAAAAAAGTCCGACTTGCGGATGTCCCACCCATTTTAAATGAAGTTCAACTGAACTTCTGAATTTACAGTTAATCTACCCCCTAACATCTAGCTGTAAGGCAAAACAAATGCACAAAACAAACATAAATTATTAGTACCAACACATCATTATTAAAAACCAAATAATTCAACACAACCAAATACCATCATTATTCTTAAAATTAATACACCTTAATGCTAAATACCATCATTATTCTTAAAAATTAATACACCTTAATGCTAAACCCAACTTATAACTAACATCGCAATGCGCAAATTATTTCTTAAATTAAATACACCTTACAACTAAACACACACACACACACATACCATATTGCATTAAAAAACGCAACATAGTAGAAGAAGTTCAAATATATATAGGCCTACTATATATTTGAAACTTCTTGCTGAGTCGCCAACAACCTTTCGCTATGAAAGTTTGTTGGCAACTGAAGCAAAGGTATAGCTCCTATCGCTCCTCGGGTTTTCAAGGAGTGGGGGAAGTTGTTTCACTCCAGTACAGTGTTCAATCCAGTCCAGTTCACAGCAGTATAAAAGAAAGGTAAAGAAGTGGGGAGCGGCGCATGCGCAACAACACAAAACCAAGGATTGAGGTTAGAATTATCCATGTGCAGTAGCGCTAAAGTGAGTAATACAAGACTAGGCGCATGCGCATAGCATAGACTCATTCCGATCCAGAGAAATTGTTGCATGCGCAGCAGGTTTGAGGTTAGAATTATCCATGGCAGCTGCCATATTTAGTCTGGTTTCACCACATAAAGTCAACAACCGGTGGTGACCGGCCATTGACCTGGAGGAGTGGGGGAAGGAGTGGGGAAAGAGTAGGGGAAGGGGGGGGGGCTCCATTTTTTCGGGGGGGGGGGGGGTCATTGACCTTTCCGGTCGGTCATTGACCCCAAGGAGTAGGGATAGACACAGAACCCTACTTCTCTTACTACTCAAGTGAAAGTCGGTCAACCAGTCATTTGCTTGCCATCTGCCGCCATCTGGCTGGAGTTATTGCCTCTATAAAGGTGGGTAGTTTATCTCGCTACAAACATTCATTGCCTCGCATCCGCTCGGTCATCATCTCTCGTTAGTTTTATGTTATGACTACTTCACTTAATAGGTTTGAGGTTAGAATTATCCATCAAATAGCCTTTGTAAATTCTAACCTATAAAATTACTACTCTGGCTTTCTGTTTCAATTTCTTTTACACTTCATTTTATATCTCAGTCTTCTTTTAACTTCTGAACTTAACACATCGGTTATAATGACTGCACAATGTTTAAAATTAAAGCTTTTGCGAACACAACACATATTACGAAGTACTTCTAAACCTTCAATTTCAAAGTGTAAAACTAATTTAAATAGAGTTAGGAAGAAGTACAGTTTTAACCCATTATACTGTTCAACAACTTCTCAGGTTAATGTTGATGATAGTGTTATTTATGACATTTTACGTTCTATGTTACACTTAAATAACTTAGAACTTGTTACACCTATCGACTGTCTTCAACAAGTTTTTTTATTTTACCCCCACCATTCCCTATATAAGGGCCCCGACAATAATTCCTACTTCATTATCTTCTATGCTCTTCAGCTAACAACATCTCCACTCTAATTTACACTACAATAATAATGGAAACCAACCAAGAAAATGTTCAAGTTCATGAAGTATCATCAACAACTCATCCAAGGGAAAATCCTTCTAGAAATTCAACTTCAACAACTCCTCAGAACCCTGTACAAGTTCCAGATGTATCTTCTACAACAATAAATGATGTAGAAGCTATTCTTCAATCCCTTGTCGGTTTCGACTGACCTGTATGATGATCACCGATAAACTGAACTCTTAGAGTTCAGTCTTTTTTAAAACCCCCTCCATATGACCTTGAAGCAATTATCCCCTCTCCTTTATACACTAACTCCTACTTCAAAAATTAACACCATCTCCTCACCCCTTCTCCACCCCTTCATTTGATTTAGCCTCTCCCCACCTAAAGCTATATGGCATAGCATATGACGGCAGCGACTGATTTGGCAGCTGGCCGATGGCAGCTGGCCGGCAGCGGCTGGCAATTGGCACGACTTCCGTTTTGAAAGTAACCAAACCCCACTACTAAAACTTACTTTATAGCACTTTTTCATAGCTGATTAAAATCTGGAAAACATTAATAATGAAATCTTAAACATCGCTCTATTAATTTAATACGACGGGATCCAAATACTTTGGTACAATATACAAAATTAGACAAATATAATTTTTTGCCTATTTTTTACGACGAGAGAGGATATCCCAAAATTACGTTCAATCAAACAGACGTTATTTTAAGCATTGTTATGATGTTATGTAAAAAATAATTCGACAATAATATTATTTCAACTATGATGTGAGAAAAATTCCAAGGTTAGTAAAAAAAATATATCATGAAAATTCTAACTGCAATTTATACCATTAGTTTTACCTTATCAAACACTAAAATAAAATCATGTATATTATGAAATAAGAAGTTACACTAATCAAAAAGTACACTTATCTAACTTACTCGTTTATATTTTTGCCGTTAATACTAGCATCAATTCGTTTATTTTTTATTTATATTAATTGTATCACAAACAAATTGCAATTGCAAATCAATATTGCTAAAGCCTTTGTTGATATTATTTGCACTGTTAATTTCAGAAGTAGGCTTATATAATTCCATTCATTTCATAACGTAATTTTTTTCAATATATACAATTTTATTTCACAATAGGCCTACAATGAGAACGATCCAAGCAAAAACTATATATACAACATAAGTCTTTCATTTGTTACACTATTTTCATCGCCATTTTTGGACGGATGTGATTTTTAATATGTAAATTTCATAAGCCGCATTTATTGTTTTGAAAATATATTTAACAAACGAATGTTTATCTTTACATCTTGCTCCAAGAAAACCTATGTTACAAAATATACCACATAAACGATAATTTAACATTATGTGAGTTTTAGAAAGGGTAAATTTCTTAAGAGTGGTACTGTTGAATGAAGAAGAGAGTTTGTTTGTATTGAAGGTGAAGTTTTAGTTGAGTGATCTTTTATAGATATCTTCATTAACGCAATCACTTAAATTATTGAAATTTAATCGAATAATAAAATATAACGTATTTACTATAAAATAATTTAACATAACATTTCTCGGAAATATAGCAATTGCACAAAAAATTTTTATTTATATTGTAAAGGAATTGTAACTTATTTTTTCAATTAAATCACATGACTTGGTTTCTTTTTTAAATGATTTCAAAATGAATACAGTTTAGGTCAAATATTACAACACAAAAAGCTATATGCATTGTGATATACAGGATGGTTTAAAAGTAACTTTCTTCCCTCCTTAACTTTTTTATTATTTGAGATATTTGAAATTGGTTTGTGGCAACCTTACTGAACATGAGGTTATTGTACCATCATTATTGTAGCCCCTCGTACCCAAGAAGATTGCCACAAAGTAAAAAAGTTAAGGAGGGGGTGCAAGTTACTTTTCAACCACCCTGTGTGTGGTAACCTACACCTTTCAATGCCTTGATTAGCGTGTTATTAAGAAACGAATAGGAAGAGTTTTTTACGTTGTGGAAATGGAAACGGGTTTCATAGTTAAGAGACCGGCCATTGATTAACGAAACCAATGGCCGAAAAATGTTTAATAGTTGTGGCGGAGTTGTCATATATGTGATAGTGATTATAAGACCAACTATAATTTATTTGCAGTGTTTTCATTTTAACAATTATTATTTTTGTTTTCATGAGTGTGAAATCATTCAATGGTTTACAATGTGTGTTCTTATAGTTTATTGAATTCATGGAGTAACCTTTTATACGGGGTTCAATTATTTTGAATGGCATTATTGGAAATTGAAAAGGTTTACATTGATGATAATCAGTCGAATGTTTAGTTTTCAGCTTCCAAAGTAAATAGTGTCTAGACAATTGCAAACGAACATTGGTAACATAAAATATTCAATTCCGATAAGCGTAGGTGGGACAGTATATACCCGCGATTGTTATCATCATATGATCGGGGCCGTGCCTTCGCATTCATTACGATGTTGTTCAGGATATTGCTGATCATAAAACTGATTATGTAACATTATATACGTCATGATTTTATATTAAATCAAATACTATTACTTTCTTATACAATAAAAATTGTTTGTCTTTCTTGAATGCAATTAAAGTTTCCAATTTGTAATTTTTGTTCAGGTTACAGATAAACTTTCTAAGGAATTGGGTGAAAAATCATTATTATTGTCAGCAATTAACTTTTTTATTGCTAAAAGTTTACGTAATTTTGTATACCGATATCAGCGTAATTTTTCCAATAAAAATGCAAATGGAAAAATATTGCTTTATTGAGTAATTGAGTATTGAGTAATTTTTCGATTAAAAACAAAGACTTTGTTATTTGGAAGTCTTTTCCAACGATCTTAAATTGAAAACTCCATATGATAAACAATATCTTGTAAAATTAAATATTTTGAATTTATAATTTGTCTTCATATTTTTTTATATATTACATTAGTGCTGGTTTTATTAATTACTTTAATATAAAATAAGGAAAATAAATAGTTCAATTCAATTCAATTCAAAATTATTTTATTCCACAAAAATAAACATCAACATAACAGTGTTATTACTAAATTACAGGAATTAATTCCCACAAAGACTACACATCTGTGTGTGGGAATGAGTCTTTTTTATCAGTCCACACTGTTTTCAAGGATAACCAATTGATTCAGCATGTACAATCTAAATTTACAAATATAATAAAAAAATAAGCACAGAAAATTACATAATACTAATAAAAACAACAGAATACTAATAAAAACAACAGAACACACGCAGATGCATACTACTTTAGTAATACAGATCTAAGAAACTAACCAAACTAACCATTGAGAAATGAATGACCTGCTTATGGAATTTTAAATATATTGCGACTGCATCAGGGCCTCCGCGTCATCCGGTCCCAGACGGAGTAGCCACTCGCACACCCTCCTTTTGTAAACGGGAACACTGTCACCCCCATCATCAGCTATATCTGGTGGACAATTACGACGAATAATGTGTGCGACATAAAATGAGCTTGACAAAAATATAGAATGGGTTAACCTAGGAATTTGATAATTAACTCTTAGTCTGTTACGGGTTACGCGTGAATGATCTATTTCAGAAAAAATTTTGGTTCTGTTAATTTTAATGTAGATTAAAAGAGTTTTCAAAAAGATCTGTCTAACTGTAAGGACTTGAAATTCATTAAATAAGAGGTTCGTGGGATATCTTATATTTTTGTTTAAAATTATTTTTATAATGCCCCTTTGTGTCACGTTCAGTGGTTGGAGCACCGAAGAGGAGGCCACCCCCCACCCCAGAATTCCGTACTGCAAAACAGACTGAACATAGGCGTAATATGCAGTCCTGCAGTGATCCACGGACAGAACCTGCCTGAGCTGCGAGAAGGCATAAATCATCTTACGCAATCTTTGCTTTAAGTATTGAACGTGTGGAGCCCAACACAATTTGTGATCTATAATGATTCCCAAGTATTTAAATTGCTCCACTCGTTCAATAAAGCCGCAGTCACAGGCAGCCGCCCGCGGGTCACCACAAGAATGCAGCCTCAGCGCTCTCGGGCCTGGGTCGTGATCAGATCTTAAATATATTGGCAAATATTTAGTTTTTTGTATATTTACTGTCAAGACGTTGTGATCATACCAGTCTTTAATCTTAGCCAGGTCCGAGGACGCCTGTTCATACACCAAGTCCCACGAGCGGTCAGCAGACACCAGGGCGGTATCATCCGCAAATAGAAATAGTTAACCAGAAATCCTGGGCTTAGAAATATTATTTATATAGATGAGATAGAGCAATGGGCCAAGGGTACTTCCTTGGACTACGCCATAATTTACATTCTCCGTTTCACTATTAACTCCATTGATGCAAACAAATTGTTTCCGATTTTCAAAATAGCTTATGAACCAATTTAAGGAGTTATTCCTAATGCCTACGGCTTCTAATTTTGTAATTAATTTTTGGCGATCGACTGAATCAAAAGCTTTGGCCAAGTCCATGAACGTAATCATCACTCGATTTTTTTCACTTATCTTCCCGGTTAAGTACTTTGTTAAATCAAAAAGAACATCCGAAGTATTTTTATTCGCCCTAAAACCATACTGAATGTCTGAAATTATAGAATGTTCTTCAAGATAAGAGGATAACTGAAACTTTACACATTTCTCCAGAATTTTATCGATGCAATTGAGCAGTGAAATTGGTCTGAAATTTGAAATTACACTTTTTTGGCCAGATTTAAATATCGGTATTACTTTAGCAATTTTCATAGAGTCAGGGAACCTACCTAAACTAATACTTAGATTAATAATGTGCAAGAGAGGTCTGATTAATAAATTAATATTTTTCTTGATGAATTTAGAAGAAATGTTGTCACACCCTGGAGCCGAGCCACCCCTTATGGATTTTACTACCTCAACAAGCTGTTGGGGACTGACAGGTTGCAGGACGAACTCCGAGTCGACTGAGTGGAGGGCATCCTCCACCTCCGGCGCACCCCTAGGATGAATATTATTAGCTAAATTAGACCCAACCGCAGCAAAATATTTGTTAAAGTTTTCAGCAACATCTTTAAGCGTAGAAGGGGTGACAGTGTTGCAACCCTCAATGAAAGCCTCTGTGGGAAAGCGATCTTTATCACAAGGGCGGCCTGACACTTCATTGACAATCCTCCAGAATTTCCTACTATCGCCCGCCGCATTTTCGATTTTGTTTTTGTAGAAATTGAATTTAACTCTTTTTATCAAAGCATGTAACAGATTTCGATATATAATGAATTTATTGCGAAGTTGAATGTTAAATGGTTGTGATTTTATTTGTTTACTTAAATTGTCTTTTTTCCTTAAAGAAGTGAGCAGGCCAGACGTTATCCAGGGTTTTAATTTATTTTTTTTAGCATTACAAACATATTTTTTTGTGTTTTCCAAAATTAATTTTTGAACAGTTTCCGTGAATAAATCAACACATAGGTCGAGATTATTACATTCAACCACGTGGTTCCAAGTATAATCTGAAAGAATAAGCTGTACTTTATTCCAGTTGGTAACATTTGATATCAATACATTTTCAGCTCGAAAACTTTTCCTTTTCAAAATAAATTGAAGGGCAGTAGCACAATGATCAGTAAAATTTGCATGAATTACGGCCGATTTAATTCCTATACGATTTTTTAGGCGAACAAAAAAATGATCCAAGCAGGAATTACTCGCGGGTCTTGTGATTTTATTAATACATGGTAAAAAGTCATTTTCATACAAAGTGTCAAGATAGCGTTCTTCTATAGAATTACTTTTAGCACTTAAAATGTTGCAGTTAATATCACCTGCAATAATTAAAACTTTATTGGATTTGATTTCGACGGAACAATAATGTTGGATTCCATTGAGAAAGGAAGCCATGTCAGAATTCGGACTTCTATAAACAGCAAGTAATTAACAAGTATTTCCGGCCCATGTGAAGGACAGGGACAGCGCAGTGGCCACCCCGCCCAGAAGCAGCTGGTCGCAGGACACTGATAACGTCTTATCAATGTAGACAACGATGCCGTCGCTCTGATTAAGGTTATCGTATGAACGATAGATAGAATACCCATCAATATTCATGAGGTCACTATCATTAAATAACCAGGCTTCAGTTAAAATTATGCAATTAAATTTTGTATCACTACTTTCTAAAAATACTAAAAATTCATCAAAATTTTTATTGTAACTCCGTATGTAATATTCTAGAGCAAATATCAGTTTAAAATAGGAGGTAATTTTACAGATGGTTAATTTTACTAATTGGCCTCTTGCCGTTTTATTCTCAAAACATTTGATTCTTCAACCTAATGATTCTTGAAAAGAATCTATTCAAATGGAACTTCTTTTCAACTTCACTGCTTAAAAATACATTGAACGCTCCCATCTTATTTTATACTATTTGATGTGACTACTGAAAGTCTCCCAATTATTATTATTACTTTTTACTTTTAGAATTAAACTCTTTGTACTATAAAATTAATCAATGGCATTTACAATATCTGAGTTACATATTTATTTTAAAACAAAATGTATGATATCACACTATTAGTAAGTACTTATTATGATTTAAAAAAATAATAGTTTTAGTATTTTACATACATTTTGCTTGTGCAGTATATTTTTTATTCATGGTTTGTATTTTAATAATTGGTTTTCGATTAACCAAAAATTTAACACACAAACGCAAACCAGTATTTACATTTACTTCTAACAATTTACGCTTTGTAAAAAACCGTATAACTATAGTATTTACATAAAAACTGTATTTCATATTTTTTGTTCTTAACATTTTGTAGATTAGTTCATATAAATAAGAATTAATTAAAATTGTCCTTATTTAAAATACACGTATACACTATTAGGTCCTTATACATCTTTTTATATTACTATCATTCATAAAACATTTTAGTAGTTTAATTTTTTCATTGCTCTTAATAGTTACATTGGGACTAACGGTATTGCAGGACAGTCTCAGTTACAAAAATGTATATTATTATCTCGTATCTTATTATTATCTCGTATCTTATTTTATTCTTGGTACAATAACCGATAATGCATCTCATTCTATCAGGTTGTAAGTTATTACTAGTATACTTGTTGCTCGAAATCAAGCAGTTTTATTTATAAGACTCTTTGCTAAAAAGCTTACTTTAGTTTCAAATCATTTACTCCCATATAATAAAATATTATGATTATAAGTACACAAAACTTACGTTATTTTCAGCAACACATTAACAGATGTTTTAAATACCAATTCAATCCCAATGCAAATAACTAACATGTAGGTAACCAATAAGGAAATTTCAATTATGGATAGCATCTTAATTTTAAGTCCAATTTTCACCAATTTCTTTCCAAAAACAACCACATACCAAGCCCTATCCAAAGATACCAAAAACTTGAAAATTTTAATCGCTGTAATTACACTGTCAAACAGCCTACTTGAAACCTTAACAACCTGTTGCAAAACACAATCTGATTGTCAAACACTTTAATTTGACGTTTAACTACGGTTAATTAAATAAATATTTCACAATTATCTCAATTATCTTTCACAAAATAGTCACTATTTCCAATTTAACTGTATTCACTTTTATAACTTTTGTTTTCATTTATTAGTTAAAATCACGAAACAAGTATACATAATTGATGCACGTTATTTTAGAGATTTTCTGAGAGCGTATGATAAGACCATTATAAAAAATTAGATAATTGCTTTTATAGATGTTGATGTATAAATTTAAATAATTTTATATTTTGCCTGTTATATCAATTGCAATATCATTCCAATAAATATACAGTAAAATACTTTTAATACTAGAAGTACTACGAGAGGTTACATACATGATATTTTGGTCACATCATTTCCGAATAATTTATTCATGAAGATAACTTTCATTGGAAACAACTGAATACGTGCTACTGCCATCTCTTTCGTAAACTTGGAAGCTATGTATCTTTTAG
Source organism: Neoaliturus tenellus (assembly GCA_030545055.2). NCBI lineage: Eukaryota > Metazoa > Arthropoda > Insecta > Hemiptera > Cicadellidae > Neoaliturus > Neoaliturus tenellus. Next base: position 13,161 of record JAQYXR010001077.1, read on the forward strand.
GTATAATTTTTATTGGTGTTTCTACGCAAATAGGATTTTTACGCCCCCTACAAATATTGGAATAGGTATACTTTGGAGTAAAATTATATTTTAATGTCAATAATCTTGTAAAAGGCTCAAAAAATATATGAAAACCCCGATTGGTTTCATTTTTAATGATTGAAAAAATATTTATTGTCTTTTTAAAACGTTCTTAATAACAAAGCAGATGTCAGTTTGCTTGCTTATACGTTATGGTGGATAACTATATCAGTGGGGTAAAGGTGATGGGTGCATTATTAGATGTGACAAAGATTGTTATCATTGAACATTTTTTCTGATGTCATTTCTTAGCTGTTTTGATCATTTTTAGAGGACTTCTAGCCCTTTAAAGGGGTCGCCTCAACTATTCAATGCAATGGCACAAACTTATTTTGCAATGTGCATTTAAAAACTGAATTAAAAAGCAATTAATTAGTAATGCAAATTTAAATTAATACTTTTACAGCGGAGCCTAAAAGTTGAATAAGTTTTAATTAAATTGTTAACTTTTAACATTTGTCAAGTCATTCATCTTTAAAACGTGTATACACCGACATTAAAAATGTGTACGGATAATCTACCGTGTGTAGGATTTACGGTGAATAAAATTAGAAATTATAAAAAATCCTTCATGTGGGAACGGAGTAATTTTTACAAAATATCATCTGTGGAATGCCACCGATGTGGACATTCGGTTACGTGCATCCAGCGAAGAGTCCACCGAGCGGCGAACCTCAGGTAGAAGAGGGACAAATAGTCCCTTCCCTACCTCCTGAGCGGGAAAGATTACAAATTTTCAATCTGAGGGATTCTATGTGCATTGATTACATATATACAGGCTATACCGTAACGGTTGAAGATATATAAGTTCCGTTTTCCGATTACTTTTCTTATACCTTTGAAATTGAAATGATGAATATATAACATACGTGTCAAATATGTCGATGTGTTCTGATACTCGAATGTGTGACCAAGTGTTTGGAACACCCCGCATTTATACACATTTAAAACCATTTGTACGATGTTCCTGGAGGTCAATTGTGTGAGAAATAATTTTTTTGAAGGTTATAGGATAAAGCATTTTTCTGCAATCGATTTAGGACATCTTACGGGATTCACCCTATATATTGAGTTTTTATATTAGTAACAATATTTAATTTATTCTGTTGAATATGTAGAGATAATATTGTTTTGGTTAATGGAATTAAAATATATATTTTTATTTAACATTTATTTATGAACGGAAATTATGTAATAATGAATAATTAATTACCCTATAATGAATTCTCTTATTTATATTTTTGATTAAGTTTTAAAGTAATGCTTTAGGGTAATACAAATAATGTTCCTTAATATTAATTATTAATAAAATCTTATAAATTTTATTCTTTGATAAAAAGTGATAAAAATTAAGATCACAGTTACTAAGTTTTCACTAAGAATTCCTTAATGTTAAAGTTCAAGAAATCATATTAGATGCATCCTTAATTAAACCCAAAAGTTTACTTCTCAGATTACTCCAGTTCATTTTGTATTCCTTCCCAGACTCAACCACGAATGAAATATTAAGGTGACAGTATAACCTTGGTAAGTTTTAAGTGCTACGACAGTTCAGTTTCTACGACATAATTGAATTATACTTTTGATATTTCAAGTTTTGTCCGACACTAGCTGGTCACATAAAATACTCAACCATGTTTGATCTAGCTGGTGCTTTGTTACAATTTGTTTTATAATTTTTAATACGTGAACTATAACAACTCAAACTCTATACACAAATTCTTTACATTTTGAAGTTTTATTTATAAGAACTCCTACATTTTAAAACCTATTTTAATGAATTTTGTGTCATTGGATAGAGCTCGACGTGAAGTTGTTTCTAAATCAATTGGTTAACATATATTAAAGTGTAAAGCCATAAAAGCCACTAAAGTTCGTTATTTTTCCCATTTAATTAACTTTGTAAAGGGAATTGGTTGATTTTTAAGATTACTCTTTTGTTTAAGGAGTAAACATAAAACACCGTCCAAAGCATAAACCTTTCCAGGGATGAAATTTTAAACCAAAGAGCATACACTGATTAACGATCTGCATCAAGTTTGTAAACGAGAAAATGGATGGTCAAAATTAATTATTGTTATAGTCTCACAAATCAGAGAAGATTGGGAGTGGTCGCAAATTAAAGGTTCTGGTCCCAGAGGTAGGGGGAAACAGCGGCATGATCAAATAGCTTCAAGGAAATCATAAATAGCTTTAAAATTTTTCTATAACGATAGCATGGGGTTTAAAAACGTCTACTTTAATTTCATTCGAATATGTGTTTGGATTTGATTTTAAAACGATATTCAGAAGACGCCAATGAGTGAAGATGATCTATTATTATAGTCTGACATTGATATATTAAAATTTAGTGTCGCGATTGGCAAGAATGCCTGCCATAAGCAACAATATTTGTTTAACCCATAGTTAATATTAACCGCTGAAAGCTACTTACTCATTTATATTTGGCCAATCAAAACACACTTTATCCACATAGTACAATGAAAGAAATTAAATCGTTTAATTGTGACATGGGTGATGGTTGACTTTAACCTTCTCTTTCTCATTGTCACTACACTGGTAATATAATGAAGCCATCTTCACTCAAATTTTATGATACGATAATTATAACTTGTTTACTATGTATTTAAGAACACCTTACTTCGTTTGTATATTTTGCTCATGAAACAGTTGTAGTTGGTAAATGTGGAGCTAAAGCACTTATAAAATTATAAATTTAATTTTAAATATTAGTTCATATCTGAAATACGTCCTAGAGAAAACAATTTAGGTGGGGTCGTCATCAGCTGTTCTTCTTAGCAATATAACACTTAGTCAGTAGTAGACAATGAGCTAACTTGTTTATCTACGAAGAGATAAATTGTTGATTTGAGAGCAAGGCAAGACAAATGTTAATACCTCAACCAAATTTGTATAACAACATTTTATTTTCTTCAAAATAACTAGATATTATAATAGCATGATATCATAAAATTAGTACTATCTGTTTGGTATCTTGTATAACTTACATAATATTACGCTGTATGTGTTGTATTTTGTTTACTTTACGGTGATTAAGGCAGAATCGAAAAACACAGAGAATAATGGTACGTCTCAAAGGAAATCTGTGGATACACTTGACAGACTGGGTATACAGTACTGCACTGCAGAGGGACAAAACCCCCTACACTGCCACACTGAATTGGCCACGTAGGACTGACTACGTATAAATACGTCTATTGTACGTTTAGTAATAAAATCTACTATTTGTCTTTCACTCTTTTAAACTAACAGTTTATGTTCTTTATGTTTATATATTTATATAATGACAATGAAATTTAACTTTTTCAAACCAAATCCAATAATTTTATTTTGTTTATGCAGTGTTAAATTATGTGTTATTTTATGTTATCAGTGAATAAATAAAACTAGTTTAGTGTCTTCTCTATTATCCCCCCTTTAATCCAAAGTTATATGTAAACTTTTAAAATTAAACTGAACAATGTTAAAGCATTATTTTATATAGCCACTTCATATGGCGTTTGGATTTAAAATAAAGTTAAGAAATCATATTCATAGTCAAACAATCCTGGCTACTGTACAGATCAAAATTTTAAAATATAAAATTTATCGGTTTTACAATAAAGTACTAGATGTAATATAGCTGTAAATTATTTTTCTCCTCCTACAGAAAAGTTTTAAATATTAAGATATAATTTTTTCACTTAAATAATAATAATTCTATGATATATGATCCTAAGAGGGCATGTTATAATTTTCTAAAGTCACATTAGAGATATTTGAGTCAAGTAGTTCAGTAGTTTGAATCACCAGTTGTTGCCTTTAAACATTACAAAGATAATAAGGGCAGTGATATAATACAGTATATATTAGACGATTCGAGAGAAATAGCTCGGGATATGACCCACATCGCAATTGGCCTGTCAGAATCAACAGTTGCTGCCTTTATACATGACATAGATAAAAAGGCCAGTGATCTAATATGTATACAATTTGAGTAAAATATATCGGGATGTGACCTCCATCGCAATTGGCCTCTCAGAATCAACAGTTGTTGCCTTTATACATTTCATAGATAATAAGGCCAGTGATCTATACGTATGAGAGGATTCGAGAGAAATAGCTCGGGATGTGACCTACATCACAATTGGCCTCTCAGAATCACAGTTGTTGTCTTTATACATGGCATAGATAATGAAGCCAGTGATCTAATAGGCCTATGTATTTGACAATTCGAGAGAAAGCTCGGGATGTGACCAACATCACAATTATTGGTCTGTTAGTATCAACAGTTGTTGCCTTTATACACAGCATAGAATGAGGCCAGTGATCTAATATGTATTTGACAATTCGAGAGAAATAGCTCGGGATGTGACCTACATCACAATTATTCTGTTAGAATCAACAGTTGTTGTCTTTATACATGGCATAGATAATAAGGCCAGTGATCTCATATGTATGAGACGATTCGAGAGGAATAGCTCGGGATGTGACCTACATCACAATTGGCCTCTCAAAATCACAGTTGTTGTCTTTATACATGGCATAGATAATGAAGCCAGTGATCTAATAGGCCTATGTATTTGACAATTCGAGAGAAAGCTCGGGATCTGACCAACATCACAATTATTGGTCTGTTAGTATCAACAGTTGTTGCCTTTATACACAGCATAGAATGAGGCCAGTGATCTAATATGTATTTGACAATTCGAGAGAAATAGCTCGGGATGTGACCTACATCACAATTATTCTGTTAGAATCAACAGTTGTTGTCTTTATACATGGCATAGATAATAAGGCCAGTGATCTCATATGTATGAGACGATTCGAGAGGAATAGCTCGGGATTTGACCTACATCACAATTGGCCTCTCAAAATCACAGTTTACAACGCTATCCTCCACGATGAGTGTTTTATTTGATTATATATGATCAGCCTCGTCATATTTAAGGCCAACACATATTTTTGCAAACCTGCTGTTTGGAGTTCCAACGAGAAAAAAACAGAATTCTCTCTCCAACGTAATAAACCAATGAGATCTCTTGATTTGACAGAGGTAATCAACAATCTAGAAAATAAGTTATAACAATAATTATAAAAGCTACGTTCAACATTTAAATTATTTAGAAAAATAAACTCAGAGATTGCATAATAAAACAAAACTTAACCATGTAATTGAAATAGCTAGATTCTGTTCAATCTGTATTTGACTGAAGCATTAACGATCTCGAACATTGGCTAATTTACGGCAGTGCTTAACACAGCACATTTGCATTTCAACATGATATTTGTATCTGGTGGTGGCAGTAATTAACTGCTTTGCATGTGCAATTAAAATTGTTTTATTATTGTGTTCAGTTGACAACGGTAGTTATAATTAATATTGATAGCTATCAGTGAATAAATCTATGTATTATATTGTATTCAATTTTAATAAATGTTGTTAATTTTGTTTGATTGAAAAATTGTTTTAAAACAAGGTAATATAATAGATTCTATGTCTGACAACTGATAGGCTATCCAACTAATTCTTTTGTCATTAAGCTATTAATAAATGATCTGTTTAAAAAATAATCCTGACAAATGAATCCATTTGACAGTTAGAAAGCAACACCTCATCTAATCCATAACAATTATCACACTCACCTTTCAGTCATACTCACATTGAAATACGCACCAGAGAGTGCGTCAGTGTTCCAAGAAAGTACGGTATCTGTAAAGGACAAGAAAGAATTAATAGACTTATATTCAAAACATATTGCCTTTAAAAAATATTCCGTCCAGTATAACAGATATCTCAGAAAGAGAGTTATGAATTATTTAATGAATTATTCAAATTCATTAAGTTGGACTTCATACTCCTTGTAATGTTCTGTAAATGAAATATATTAACAACTCACATATAAGTAGTAGAGATAATATGCAAAAGATCGATGTTAATTTTCGTTTTACAGCCATTTTCAACCAAAGAGTAAAAATGAGATTCTAAAATAACAATATAGTACCGGGGGTCCGAGCTCGGTAAACTCAAAGAGTAATACTTTTTATAGTAATATCATTTACAGACAGTGCGGTCAATGCCCAGTGCATAAAGGCTTCTTTCTTTTTTTCAAAACGAACTCGTTCTCTCCACTCACTCGCCTTCACTACGAGCTTGTTCGCTTCTTTCTCTCGCCTTTTAGACGGTTTTAATTTAGACCTACGGGTGCTGCGCTGTGGTGTATATTTGTTAAAACACAGGTTGAATCGTTAACACATGGATTCTAATTATTTAGGAAACGGTTGTTTTCACAATTCTTACTAATCTTTTTGTTTTGGAATTCTTCAAATGCAATTGAACAAATAATTGTTTTATACTTTTACATGCATTTTATTTATTTAAACATTCATAATCAGCAGAATGAGCACAATTAAAAAAAATTCTAAATATTCTAAATTATTTTTATCATACAGTAGTACAATCTATAATTTTGCAACTGTCTGCCAAGCAAAACCACAGGTTTATACTGGAACCCGTGGTCCCTGCACTTTGACAGTTGAGTCAGCTGTTTTCATTATTTATATATTTTGATTTTTAACTCCATAAGACCAATGTTGAAATATTTAAAATTTTAATTAAAGATTATAGAGAAATAATATTTTTCCTGGCATAGAAACCCGTATTTATATTATTTTTATTCCAGGACTAAGTTATTTGCAAAGTTTGAAGAAAGTCGTCCGGGAAGTTTTTGAGATTCGTGTGCAAACATACATACATACATAAAAATATACTTTACTCGTATTAGAGTATAGGATATGATCAAACTCAATTTTAAGATTAACATTTCGTAAAACATAAATTTTAATTTTTTTAACTGTTTAAAGGATATGTTATGTTAAATAATAAAAAATACAAAAATAAGATTTAGCTCCGAAGGAGTCTTGATCTTTAAATCCAACTCGTTTGCCAATTACGTATTTATAAGAAACATTAGTATTTGAAAATTGTTATGTGATGTGGTATGATCATGTGAATTGCTTCAATACTAAGCAGCCTTCAAAATGTTGGTTGTGGTGAAAAGCATGGCTGTAAATTGGTTTCTGCTTGTCCTTAAAATGAAAATGTGTAGAAACATTTGCAACAAGCAAATCTTCTAATGTAAGTGTCATCTTTTTTTTTTTTTTTTTTTTTTTTTTAGTCAATTCATTTAAATGTGAACTCGTTTGGCTTTTCCAATTTTAAAAACAGTAAATGTAATGTTGAGCAGGAAAATATTAGGTTAGGTTTAGAGAGAAGTAATTAATGAAAATGCTTTGAACTACAAAATCAAGCTTAACGACGACGATCGTGAAAAATTCATTCATAAAACTTGTAACAACTGTATTTAGCAGCAGCTTGGCTTTTAGCCTCAAACCCAGCTGTATAATCGCCCCCTCTTTAATCATCAAAGTTTCCAACTCATCCTCTTAGTTGACTTTTCAATGTCTTTGATCGTTTTAGAGTAATCTTGGCTATTTGGAGTAGTCATTAATATTAAAACTCTGAGTCTCATTTAATGTCAAGTTTTGGATGATTAAAATTTTATTACAATATGTATGCATATGTGCATTACTTTTTATTTTAACTGATTAACAACAATATTTTAGGTAAAAATACCTATTATTAAACTGTTGAACATGACAAATTTGTCAGTTTTTTCTTACTAGTGTGTCTTATTGTTTACTGGAATCGCATTGGTTTGTGAAAACTCATCACTAATTATATTTGAACAACATTATTTTATTTGCAATATATTTTAGAGTTTAACCAATACGTCATTGAGTTGGGTTGAGTAAACGCTTGAAAATCACACGAAAGTTGGACGTAGGGATTAAGAACTTGTTCTTAACTCCAAATTGAGAGAGTTCAAGAATACCCTTTAAGCCACCAAAGATACATCGCATTCATACATACCGGAAAACACAGTCACTGTAAAACTACAAATTTATAATAAACTGAAAACATTTTCACAAGTGAGTACGACAGTCCAACATTACAGGAAGTGACGACAACACAAACATTACTATGACGCTATCAGTGCACCAAACAGTTTACGACTTTGGACTTACTCTGATTAAAAACAATCTACATTGATTGACTTAATGATATTTTTTTAGAACCCAAATGTGACAAAATAAGTTTTTGTGTGACCAATATAGACCATTATTAGAACTTATTAGAAATATTTATATTCTAATTAGAATTCATTTGAAACGTGAACGAGATCGAGTTTTGTTTTTACTTTCTATGTGATTAAAATATTTACATTCTCTAATTTTTTCTGGTAGATATTTTATACTGTATTTAATTGCTGTACATTTGGTCTTTATGGTTATTTTAGTGTTATGAACATTCAGAAAATGTATAGATTTTTTATTATTCATACTGTTAAATGTGTTCTCCAAAACAATTTTTTGCATTCTCACTCGTTCGGGAACACAATTAATTTGACTCTATTTATTAATACAAAATTTAACAGAATTTTTTCCTTCTTAGAAATTTATTTTTATTTTATAATCAACCCTTTCGTATAAAAGTGATTTTTTTTACTGATTTATAATTTTTTTATGAGAAAATAATTTTCTTGAGTTAAGCAATGCGCACATTGTATGTAGAAAAAACAAAACATACAAATTTGTAACTGGTTTCCCACCAAAGGAAATGAAAGCAGGCGCTAAAGGGGACATCGACAAGTTTATTGTAATGAGCAACGTGGAATATATTGTTAGCGGCTTTGATAACATTATTGATTTTAAATGTTATGATTATGTTCAGTCTCTCTGTAAAAATGGTGTTGCCGTGTATAAATAAATAAATAAATAAATTTTGTTGACACTGCTTAACAATCCAACTTAAGTCCATTACTTTTTTAAATCAAGTATTATTAAATTTGAAAAATGAAAAAATGTTGTAAACATTTTACCAGTAAGAAAGCAATTATATTTTGGTAGTCAACACTCAATAACTTTAATGGAAATTTGCTTATAATTTGGAAACACTTATAATTAGGACAATTTTTAAATTCTGTTTAAAAAGGCATTTGTAATGAATAGTTTGTTTGTACATCCCAAACAAAGAAATACTATAAAAGTCGCTAGGTAGTTTTTAATTTATTACGTCATTATTACCAACTTTATTGGATAGATCTTTGAGGAAAATTGAGAAGCCCCATAAAAAACTTTCATTGCTTACAATACTACTAAACTTCATTAATTTTCTTCACAATCACTACTCAAATTAATGTCTTAAGACGTTTCTTAGATTATCTCTATTGATGTAACTTGCTTACACGAGTAAAATATAATGACACTTTTAGAAGTTCGTAAATTGCTTAGTGTTAAACTAACAAACTACCATTGTTCTTCTTTTTGTAAAAGTTCTGGTTATTTATAATGAAAATCATTATACTGTATCATTTAAAAACAATGAGTTTAACTTAGTTTAACACTTAGTTAACTCGGTTTAAAAATTCCTTTAATTTATAACTTAACTTTTTCGGGAGGTGGGACTATGTTGTTTTTCAATAGTCTATTGAAAACTAAAATGATACAAGCATTTGAAAAAAAATGTTAATTATAATTTATATAACAAAATATTGTTAATTATTATAAAATGGCAAGTAATAAATAAAAAGAAATTAATTACAATGATTTTATTCCATCTTCGCGAACGAGCCAAATCTTTATGGACTTGCTGAACGTGGCAATCAAATTGTATTTTATTGCTGTCGGCTTCCGATTTACATGGCGCTACAGTTCCATCTCCTGTTCACGGACCTGCTAACACTACTAAAATACGTGTTACAACTGTGAACAATATTACTCATATTTAGTGAACTACTTGTATTCTCTGTGTCAGTTATGTGTTTTCGGAATTTTTATTCATTTATGACGACTGATTCACACACTTATGTTGCCTTAGATATGACAATGAGTCCTTGCAACTCGTAACCTTTATTGGCAGTCCAGGCAAATAAAAGTTCACTAGGATTAAATCCATGTAATTTCAACCTTTTAATTTTATTAGTTGATTTATTTTATTTTATTTTTTTCATTTTCTTATTTTTTTATTTTTACTATGAAGTTTAATATAAATGAGTAAATTTTGCATAGGTATAACTTACACATTACTTTATGTATGATGTTTTGTGTTGCATTTAATACGAGTTAAATGCAATGTGAAATTATATAAATATCTCAATTCGTTTAAAAATTAAATAAAAATAACAAGGAAAACTAATAGTTAACTATAAATATGTCAAGTATTTTTATTTTATGTGTTTTCCTTGCTTTGCACCAACCTGATGGATAAATGATGTTTGTATAGGCTACAAATTCCTAAATGGTATGTTTTACATGATAAAAAAAAATAAAAATCCCATAGAAATTAAATTGGTCAGCCATTGTATTTTGCGAGAGTTTCAAATATTTGTTGATGATATGATCTTTTTACTATAACCAATCAATAACCAATTCAAAAACTGCATTACCTTATAAAAAAAAAACCATAGATAAGAAGTTTAATAAATGATCAACTAAAAATATATAAATAAAAATTCTACGACTTATTTTGTTACATAAATTACTTATGACAACAACCATATTGAAATGTTGCTTTTTGTTATGGTTTGTGACAGGCTTATCTCATTTGTAGAATGCCTGATGTGGTCGTGTTCACTTTGTAACTCAAAAATGTTTTGATGCAAAACCTTGTATGCACTTTGCAACAAGTTAAATCCACAATAACTTTGATTTGTAAGTGGGAATATGCATTTTTCAGGATTGGTCATTATTTTATAGTTAAAATTAATATATTTTATGTTATATTTAACAGACATTCCCAGTCATAATGGTTCTACTTATTTCAGTTGTAAATGAAAATGGTTATAACCTTTTTGTACATCTACCTGTTAAACCTGCATCGAATACGGTTTTCAGATAACAAATTAATGTTGGATATAGTGGGGGCTAGTTACTTTTAATAATAAGTGCTTGATGTCCCTTGAGTCTCAAATAGCCGTCTTAGCTCCATGAACAAAAGACTGTTCAATATCACTTTTCCTTCTCGTAACATAATTAAATGCGGGGGTTCTGCTAACTTTCAATATTAATTTTCTTTGAACGCTAACTTAAAAGAGTTTCGTTTACAATATAACACCTGTTATTTCATAACAGGATAAAAACTTTGTATCTTACACTATTTGACCAACTACATGTTGTTTTTTTTTATTATTATTATTATTTTTTTAACGCTTAGCTGTATATAAATAGTGCAATTAATACTTTTACTACTGTATTAAAATAATAATATGTATGTTTTACTTTCCTGTTCGTCTTTGTACTTTGTCACATATATTATCAATAAATTAATATTAAATTACCTCATTATCATAGTACAAGTTTTCAATTTTTATTATTAAAAAGTAGTTATAAAATTAGAATTGATGAATTAAATTATCTTGTATTAGATTAAATTGATTTCAATAAACCTATCATATTTAAAGCCATTAAATTATTTCCTTTGTTTGAGTAATAAACAAATATTTTTATATAAAATACTTTAAATTCCTCACCAAAACAATATTTTTTGTCAGTCATATTTATTGGTATGGATTTAAAGTTTGTAATTTAATTTTATTAACTTAAGAATATTCACCGAAGAGGGATTTACATTTTACTGAAAATAGCTTATAAGGCTTTAAGTTCCGAGTTTTCTTTCGAAAAAGACCAAATTTCATACATGTTTTAAGTGTATTTTCATTATCAACATATTTTTTATAATTTTCACTCCATCTATATTATTAATACGCTACACGGAAACTTTGTAGACGATAAGGCTTTTTTGTTATAAGATTTACCCCCACATATTATACATTAAAACGCGTGTCTGTGTGTGTAGATTTGCCAACTGGCTTTAGATTTTGAATTTAGGCAATGTAACTCGAAAAAAACGTAAAAAATGATTTTCCTATTTGTTTTTTAATTTACAAATTTCAAATTCAGAAGTCTAGATTTTTTTCTATAAAAATTAAAGCTCAGCTGGTTAGTTTGGTTTTATATAAAAAATTAAACCCAGCTGGTTAGTTCAGTTTTACTACTGCAAGGTTGTGAGAGCTCTAGATCAATTATCGTTTGATTTCGAGCAACATGTACACTAGTTCCTTATTAAAAATTAAACTGCATAACTAAGGTTAAAATACGGGATATTTTTACTGTCGTACAGAAGTTGAATAGCCCCTCGTAGTGATTTTCTATGCCTGTTTTGCGAACTAATAAATAGTACATATTAGGCCAAAGTTACTGCAGGTCCGTGAATAAGAGATGGAACTGTATCGGCATTGCATTAGGCTGTAACGCCATGTAAATCGGAAGCCGACAGCAATAAAATACAATTTGATCACCAGGTGATCGACACGTTCTGACGGCGTTGGCGTTCGCAGAATCGAGATTGCATGGAAATATAGAATGGAAGAGAGAACTTTTAAAAACTTTTATTTTTATTTTAAAATACCAGTGACGTGCAAAAAGTTCCAACAAATGTAGAAAGAAGATTCTACAGATCAATTTGTAGGCCTATCCGCCATTACATAATAGAAGATCACCAACTCTAACATAAAATTTTAAATTAAAGTTTATTCAGCAAGTTACTGAAAGAAGCTTTGTTAGTATTATTTTAATTTAAAATTTAATTATTAATAGTTCGTACAACTGATGTTTACATTTAATATTCATTATCCTATACTATAATACGAGCATTGTTTGAAGGGGTCTGTGTTCCACGATCTCGAAATCTAGAGGGCAGATTTTGCTTAAACTTTGCATTTAAGAGTGTTTGGCCGAAAAATAAATTTAGAAATAGCCTCAATCCCAGAAAAAAATCAATTTTGGTCTAGAGGTTTGAAAATCGTAGTTTTTAACATTTTTGCTATTGGTTGCTATTTAGGTAACGAAATAACTGGCTGGGTAGCTGAGTGGTTATGGTGCTCGCCTTTGAATCCAAAGGTTGCCGGTTCGATCCTGAGAAAAGTTCGTAGCTTTTTTAAGGTTCGATACCGGACCCAGTTGCCATTTGTCATTGGGCTATTAATTAATGATGCTTTCTAACAACTGGTCGATGGACTGGGGTTTGGACCGTTCCCCGTCAAAACGTTAAAAAATGCCACTGGCGTAGATACACCCAAAAAAAGGTATACAAAAAATTAAGGAACATAAATGGCTATACACATTTAGACATGGTAGGTTTTTATTTGACCAATTATAATTTATGCTGAGATTAATTACTTTTATTACAAATCTACATTCCTGCTCTAACAATTTTTTATTTGGTAATATATTTATTGGGCACCACAAAAACGTTAGCTCTTAGTATATATCAACTGTAAAAAACCATTTTAGTTCGATGCGTGAAAAAATGTGTTGATTCGTTTCGAGGTAAACCGGTTGCGCTCTATTCATTGATGATAGTTTCAATGTACTGGTGTACCAGAAGTGACCTACCCAGACCGAGAGACATTGGTTTTATTAATTCCTACTTTTCACAGGATTTTTTGATTATACTAATAATTCCAAGACAACTTTATAGTTTAATGTGTTCGCCTAATCCTAACTGTTTGGGAGATAATGGCGGTAGAAGTTTAGTTTTTTCTACTAGGAATAACATCGAACTAAATTTCACATAGATTGTCTCTGTAAATTTCCCTTTAAAGTAGAAAGGCCTAGCATAAAAATTTCTTACTACTTCTTTTAAAAACTTTAGCATAATAAATTATTAGTTTTATTATAAATAATTTTATTTTTCCAATTTGAACTATATGGAGGATATTATTTAAAACTTGTAGAAAACAAAAATTAGTTAGTGATAATCGGTATTTTATGGTGATACATAATTTAAAATGAGGTTCTGAGTTTCAGTTGTAATGCATATGAAAACTACTCATTGTTATTCATATGGGAAAAAACAAAAATTCCACCGTCATTATCTCCCAAACCGTTAGGATTACGGGTGCACATTAAGTTAAGCTGTAGTCTAAAAATTATGTATAGAAAGAAAAAAAAAAATATAAAAAGAGGAGTTTCGTATTTAAAAATAGTGACTTTTGGTCTATATAGGTCACTTCTGGTACACCCTGCACATTTAAATTATTATCAATGGATAAAGCGTAACCGGTTTACTTATAATTGCACAAATTGTTTTAGTGAAAAATTTATTTCGTATATTTTAAAAGGGGTGTACGGGTGGTCTGGGACACCCTGTATTTCTATTTTTGTATTTGTAAGATATCAATACTGTTATTCAGCATTATATGAAATAAATATTGATTTGAAATATTTTGTAGGCTATTTTATGTTTCTTGTGAATACGCTCATGTGTAATTTTAAAAATGGTAACATTTTTGTGTAAGATACTGCTAAGAGTGAAGTTTCAGTTTGTTTTTGTTTTATTCAGTGAAAAAAACTGTATTATTACATTGCGAAAGTTAAAGTCACCCCCACGATGGCCTGTAGGCTGTTACTACCCGCGTTGTCGCTGTTGCCGGGAGGCGGGCTGTACCGTAACTTTGTTACGTCTCGTTGTTCGCTGATGCAAATCCACCCAGGAAATCAACGGCCGGCTCATTTGATTATCGAGTAATCGAAACTCGTTACGTTTTTTTGAAGATTTTTCGTCTTAACAAAAAAGTAATCCAATACTTGCTGGTTAACTTTTACCTTTAAGGGATTTTTTTTTTTTACAAAATAAAGGTTGTAAGGTTTTACTCTTACTGCCATGAATATTCTTTTTAACTTTCCCTTATTAATATAGTTTTCTTGATTTGATAAAAATATTTTTTTAATTGACACTAAGAGACAAATAACATTGATTTTTATCACTAATTTAACTAACAATATAATTAACTAACTCTTCTTAAACCTCAAATATCGTTTACCCACTAAAATGTGTATGCAGTATAGAACAGTGAATACCAGCATGACAAAATTTTAAATAGATTTTAACAAAAATATCTAAATTAATTATTTTAAGAGCAAGACAATTAGTTAGGTCATCAAATGAAAAACTAATTAAGTGAAAAAGCGCTTGCAATAAGTTCGCTATAAAACCAGATCGCTTGAACCTGTACATAATTAAATATGGCTAGCCCCGTTACCTTTTTCATTCCAGACATAAAAACTTAGTAATAATACTTTTCTAAAGCTGATTAAAATCTTAACATAGCTATTTTAATAATACACAATAGGATTTTCTTTTATTTTGGCTTAGTAAATATTTTAACTTAATCTCCCATTAAGTTACATGCCCTCTTTTTTTACATCGAAACGAGTTTATAAAAAAAAAGTTCTAACAATAGGTTTTAGTTTAAGCATTCTTGTGGTATTTTGGCAACAACAAATTAATTTCTAAATAATATTTAACTACATTATGTGGTATGACAAATTAAAATTATTCTATTCTGTTACACGTTTTGTTGAACTGTAGCGATCAGAGATATAGACCAAATCATATAAAATAAGAAATACGAAATAAAAATAAAAAGCAGTAGAAGGGATTTGCCGGTTCTGGCACAGGTCAAGGTCAGCGGTTGTAACTGTTGTAACGTTGTAACTGTTGTAGGGATTGCAGCGGCTGGGGGTGAGGGAGGGATGGGGAGGTGAGGGAGGGATGGGGAGACGAGGGAGGCATTTAAGGAAGGGATGAGGTATTGGGAGCTCATTTGTTTGTGGGATTTTGACGAGGAAGGATGTAGGGGTTAGAGTTTAAGAACAAAATTGACCAGTGGCGAGGGTGGGATTCGAACCCGGCCCGCCGGCGTGTGAAGCCGGCGCCTTACCCCTGCGCCACCGAGGTAGTTGTCGGGAGGCGGTGGAAATGTGTCAGATAGTCTGTGGCGACGGCCGGCGTAAGGGTTCGCGGTTTGGCCACCAGAGTGTACTAGGGCCGCGTCTAGTTCTCACTTTATCCAACAGATTGCAGCAGTGGGTGGCCGCACATAGTTTACCTTAAATCCGACAGAGTGTAGCTCAGTCAGAAATGTCCCGTGCACGATGAAGTAGGTTTACAATTGGCAATTGTACAGGTAAATCTTGTATCGCAGAAATAAGTACAATAGTAGACGGTTGTAAAGTGTATCACTTGCAGGTGTGCAGGAAATGTCCCGTGCACGACCGAGTGGAATTACAATTGCCGATTGTAAATGTGTCAGATAGGCACATAAGTAACTTTCCGTGGATAAGCAAGTGGGGGCTACAACTGTCGATTGAACAGGTAAATCTTGTATTGTAGCAATAACTGTAATAGTAGACGGATGCAAAGTGTATCGCCTGCAGGTGTGCAAGAAATGTCCCGTGCACGATGAAGTAGGATTACAATTGGCAATTGTACAGGTAAATCATTTATTGTAGCAATAAGTATATTAGTAGACGGTTGTAAAGTGCATTACTTGCAGGCGTGCAGGAAATGTCCCGTGCACAAATAAGTGGGATTACAATTAACGATTGTAAATGTGTCAGATAGTCTGTGGCGACGGCTGGCGTAAGGGTTCGCGGTTTGTCCACCAGGGTGTACTAGGGCCGCGTCTAGTTCTCACTTTATCCAACAGGGTGTAGCACATGTGGCTGCACCTAGTTTACCTTATATCCGACAGGGTGTGGCACTGGGTGGAAAAATACGGGAAAAGGATGCAGGGGTGCCAATCCCCAGGTAAACCCCAACATATCCCCATGAATTCCCTAAATTTCCCCGCGGTGTTACCAACTTATTTTATCCACTATAAAAAAAATGAAATGCTGGGGGTTATACTACAAAAAGTGCGTAAAACCCAAAAATGTTGGCTACACAGAATATAAAATTAATGGCTAGAAGCTGTTGAAACTGTAAGAGAAATGTCCCGTGGATGAGTAGTATTAGTTACATTTGGCGATTGTACAGGTGATTACACTGTGTATCTAGAGGTTTATATTAATTAAGACTTTTAGTAGTCTTATAGTTCAAGATTAAAGAGCAGAATAAAACATATGTTCAAGGAGGAGAGGTCATACAAACCAGACAATAACGTGAATAAGAATAGTCGGGCAGGATCGTCAACAGGTGTAACAAAATCGAAATGTCGATACTTTACCATGTCAGTTAAGACAGTCTGTAAAATAATATCAGTAGAACAAATGTTGCAAAGGTCAGGTCCTGCACCATACAACTGGTGAAAACTGAAGTGTTTCTTAAGCTAATCATTTATTGTAGCCGACCAAGTAAAATGACATCTTAAATTAATAGAAGGAGGAGCGGTCATACAAACCAGACAATAACGTGAATAAGAATAGTCGGGCAGGATCGTCAACAGGTGTAACAAAATCGAAATGTCGATACTTTACCATGTCAGTTAAGACAGCCTGTAAAATAATATCAGTAGAACAAATGTTGCAAAGGTCAGGTCTTGCACCATACAACTGGTGAAAACTGAAGTGTTTCTTAAGCTTATAGTGGGATTCACGAAAATAGTCCGATGAGAGTCAAAACATTGTTGCCAAATTTATTCTGAAACACATGTTTACACTGTATTTCACATGGCAAACTTAACAAAAATGACAACATTGCAGGGCGAGAGGGGGTGAGGGGGAACACAGCTGTTAAAATTTCCATCGGACTATTTTCGTGCATCTTACTATAGCCAATGTAGTACGCGGTCTGGAAACTGTGGTGTTAAATTATTTTAAACCATTAGGTAAAATCGTTATCCTATGAAAAGAAAACAAAATATTACCCATGAGCATTACAGACACAGTGACGGACAGAAAGAGAGAGAAAGAGAGAGATGGAGACAGAGAAAGGGAGAGAAATTTGGATGACGCCGATTTTAAATTCTGCTATGCATACAAAGTAAAAATAACCGAACATTTTAAGATTCTAATCAATGTATAGACAAAACACAAATTTTATTAATAAAAATAGATTGTTGCGGGAAACTCAAGTAAAATATAACGCAAGAGAGAATGTAAGTTATTTATAATGATTATACAATAAAATAATTATACATTAAGTGATAAACAGAAAATAGAACGAATTTTTCTTTTGCCCAGCCAATTTACTAACGTCACGACAGAGTTGTTAAGAATATGCAGATGCATCACAAGTTACTTTTTGTTGACATCCTTTGATTAAATGGTCAACATATCCTGATATCGCTTATAGTAATTTGTAGTAAGTATTTATTTCAAATAGTTAATTAGATTCTTAATGAATGGTGGGGATTTAACTTTTTTACTGATGAGATTCCCTACACCTAATAGATACTAAAAACCCTTTTGCGATTCAAGGTTTATATTTAGTGATTTTACATGAATAGTTGATTGGTTTGGTTGCTGCGTGTATTGCTTTATTTAAAATGTTAACAGATTAATCAGCTGCTTCGTTAGAATCAGTGCAATTAGTAATTGTATCCGAATTTTGCAAAAATAAAATATAACTTTTTTTCCTTATCTATAAAAAAATTGGAGGTTTGAGGACAAGGATTTACATGCTGTGCCGTTGTCACAAGATACCAATTTTTGCCCTATACAAAACATTGAGGTAACGTTCCGCAAGTGGTGTTCTGTTATCCACAATAATGTATAATTTGGTGTCTTCTATAACAACCAATGCATTTGGTCCCTCAACCGAGGTTCATAATACCGCTCAAAGTCATGAAAAACAGTTCCAGGTCTTGGGGACGGCCTCTGATAAACAAGAAGGAACGTGAACGATCGCAATGAAGCAATAAAAAAAACTTTATACCCATCCAAAGTGCTTTACTGTACAAATTATATTTGCATACATTATTTAAATATTTGCTAGGTACATATACTTATACCACCTTAATATTTTTATATAATACAATTTTTGCGCACTTGAAGCCGCAGTCATACGGCTGTCGGCTTGGTTCTCAAAAACCCAATTAGCTAGAAACTTAAAACAAAAATTTTACGAGCAACTCAAATTTAATATACAATGTATTTGACAGCTTATTATTCATTATTTTACAAACACACTAAGAACAAAGCAATAATCATATTGAATTCACGCGTAAAACTTATACTACAGTTGGACTTTAACATATATATGTATATGTATACAATTTAAATCATGTAAAATGAAACTTTTAGTATTAAATGACGTGATACATGTATGTTATGGTATAAGAGTTGTATTATTATAATATACTAGCGGCTCATAGGGGCAAAAGCCCCTAATCATAAAATTAAAATAGCATGAACTATAGCGTATTACCATTTCTTCCACAACGAAGGTTTCCAGAAAATTTAATTTTAATTTGAGGTATATAATATTTTAACAATACCGTTAGAACAGACCATTCGCCCCCAAGTACTCTTATCAATCCTGTACTATTAGGTCACCCGTTTGCAAATGCTCTATTTTGTCTGTTGTTAAACTCATATCGATCTATGGAAAATAAGTTTTGAAAGAAATTGTAGTCCCTTAATTGAGCTGTTACTGCTTTTTAATATAACATAGAAATAAATATAAATATAAATAAAAAAAATTGATTTTTTAGCTCCTGTCAGTTTTTTATTTTTATGTTTTAGTCACAAAATTTAAACACAGTACCTCAAAGTGCATCTTCACTTGCTGTGAATATTCATCCCTCCTAATCAAAACTCTTAATTTTGTGTTAACAAAGCAGATTTTTTTAAAATCACTACATGGAGAATCTTTAAGGAGAACCTTTCAGAAAAAAATCATTCTTATACTTGTTGTAAAGTTTACCTGCTGTATTTCCTCTAGTATGTAGGACAAACGTCTTTAATTTTAACTCGTCTGCTATAATCCTACAATCTATAAAATGACTAAAAGGTTTCTCGGAAAATTCATCTAACAGAATACCAAAACTTCACTGATACATTTTAAGTATCAATTAATGTGGCATCGTCATTCAATATGATTGACGAAAAGTGTCAATTGATCATACATTTGACATTTTTCGTCAATAAAACCAAAACAATGGAAATAATGTAGGTGTTTCTTTAACCATAATTCATCGCCCATTGCATCTCTATCAACGATCAGAAAGCATTTTATGATTTGCATACATGCTCAGTTTTTTAACAATTTAAATTATAGTAACAACAGTAAAATCAGCAGTCAATTTTTAATAGTATGTAAGGTTGAAATAGCATTCAACTCCAAAAAGCATTCAACCAAAAATTCAACTCCTAGTAGAATTTAAATAGCTCAAAGCAACAAAACGCCTTATTATAGTATTATCACTCTAGGGTAAATTTTTATCATTTGGCTATGAACAATTCTTTACTAAATTTTATCATCTGCCTCTCGTTTTAAAATAAAACCAAAACATATATTTCAATGTACACAAAGAAGCCATTTTTCGAATCCCCATGCTAGTCTTAAGGAGGGCGTTGCACTATATTTCTCATTTCCTTGTAACTTTATGGATACGCTTTATGGGACCGAAACCTTTAATTTCAAACTCCCACCATCTTTCTGCGATTTGCAAAACGCTCACAATTTTGCTTAAGAAATTTCGTTTACAGAATTATATATATATATATATATATATATATATATATATATATATATATATATATATATATATATATATATAGATTGCTTCTCTTGGTGTGAATTATTATGTTATCTTCAATCTATGTTATCATCTCTGTCTCATTTTGAAATTAAACCATAACACATGTTTTAATGCATACAAAGCAGACGTTTTTTAAATCCCCATGCTATTCTTATGGAGGACGTTTTACGTGATTTCTCATTTCCTGTTAACATTATGGACCTGCCGATAGTTTTCCCTCGTGCATGGGACCGAGACCTTTAATTTGAGACCCCTTCCATCTTTCTGCGATCTGTATGACGCTCACAATTTTGCTCAAGAAATATCGCTTACAGAATTATATATATAGATTAATCATACTCAAATTACTATAAAACAATGTAAGTACAGTAATAATTTTATGTATAAAAAAATTTTGAAAATATGTTTAAATTATCATGTATAAAAGCATAAAAATTCCTTAATACCAGTGAAACATGCTTTTATGATATTTGTAATGGTGAAACCTACTTTAAATCAAGTTAAACTCTTAAAATAGTGCCCTCATCATTAGTGACATCTTATCAGTTTTTCTTCGAAACCCGGTTTTAAACTTATTAACTGACTTGAAAAGTATGTAATGTATGTGTGTCAGTGCTACAATTACGAATTTCATTTTCATTTAAGGTTTCATTTAAATTCACGATTAACACTATTATAAACTGCGATAAGTAAGAACCATCATTAATAAGAAAAAATTCAACCGTTTGTCTACAGTGAATGCGTGTAACGATAGCTCCGTTGCACCGCCGGTCGGTCATTTTTGTGGTGTTGGACGTGTTTTGTGTCTACATTTGGAATAACGCTTTTAATCATTCATTGGAAATAAGACAATTGTTTTAATGTATAAATAACATTTGAAATCAATGTTTTATTTTAAATTTATCTACTGTATTTTTTCCTACTTCTCCATAGCTACATTACTTTTAATCTTAACTGTGATTTTTATACAATCTTATTGTAGCCTAATAATTATGGGGAGCAGATTACTTTTGATTTCCCTTATCTCCAACATGTTAACATATGTTCTTTTTTTTCACAAACTATTAAAGATAAATGGTTGTAATTTTTTTTATATTGACTTTAATTTCTAAGCCATCTTTAGGCCAGAGGATCTTTTATGTAATTTCGTTTTGTATTGATAATGTTCTATTTATTAAATATCATAAATGGTTGATTTAAAAACATTAAAAAACTATAAATGTTTTGCGAGTCATACTTTCGAAAACCCTCTGGTCTAAAGTGTTATGTCATCCTAGTGGTGCGTGAAAAATTTCACGTTTGTAATACAAACGGTTACGAAGTTAAAGGTATACTTACGTTGGGTTAGGTAAGGTAAATATCAAATTGTATCAATTCCACTCCATGCCCACTTTTTAATTTTTGCCATAAACCCTATGAGGGCAAGTCTTTAGGTTTGCCGCTATATTAGTGCTATAAGCAAATAGCCTATTTGTTAAGCCTTACCTAGTGAATTTACATACCGAATTTCACCGAATTACGTTAATAAATATGTGAGATAGAGGGTTTTGTTAATTCCTCATAACAAGAACAGCATGGAAAATATTTGTTTGTTATTTTTCTCTGTAACCTGTTAACCCAAACTAAAAATTTTAAAACAAGATTGATTTTTTAAACATTTTAAAATGGTTTTAGTTAAAAGAAAACAAATTTCTTTAGTTTTAAAAGTTGAGATTTGAAAATGCCAAAAATTCATTTGAAACCTCATAAAACCTTGTTCCCATAACCCGATCATGCTGCTTCACGAATTTATGAAAATAGAGCTGGTCTTACACCTCCATATCAATTTAATAAGAATTGTTGGTTTTCGTGTTATCAGTACCAAGGACACATGCATATAGATATATATAAATATATGAAAATGAACAAATGGTGTTCACAGGTTTTTAAACTAAAATGAACCCCGTACGAACGCTGCTACCAAGATAATAGAGACCCAAATTAGACAAACATTACTAAGTTATTGGTAATAAAAATAGTTGGTTTTAATTCACTTTTGTTATAGTGTCATAGTAATCAAGCTATTAAATCTACACCTGACTCTTCGCAGATAACAGCTGTCACAAAACTGCTTAAAATGAACACTCCTTTATTTTTGTTTACTTTTAGTTGTTATTTCGTTAAAATAGCAACCCATAAGACCAATGTTAAAAATAACAAGTTTTTAAACTTAAATTTAGAGCAAATTCGATTTTTCCCTGGGATTGAGGCTGTTTCTAAGCTTATCTTTTGAGCAAAAACACTCTTAAATGCAAAGTTTAAACAAAATCTATCCGCTAAATTTCGAAATCGTAGAACACACATCCCTTCAGACATTGCTCGTAATATAGTATAGGTTCACTGCGTGATAGCCGGTGGTTCCATCACCGAGGCAGATGCATCACCCCACGTCCCCCATATGGACTGCACATAAGCGTAATACACACTCCTGCAGTGATCCGCGGTCAGCACCTGTCTTGGCTGTCTTTAAGCAAAAGTCATTGTTTTTAGTTTATGTTTTAAGAATTGAATGAGGGGCTTCCATTACATCTTTTGGTGTAAAAATACTTTTAAATATTTATATTGATCCACTTGCTCCACAATGCCACAGCTGCAATCAGCAGACCACGGAACACCACAGAGGAATGAATTTTAAGCTCTGTTTGACTTGACCCAGAGGCGCTTTTAAAATAAATTGGAAAACACTTTGTTTTTTTTTATATATATATTTATACAAAGTATATAGTGGTCAAACCAGTTTTTTATTTTAGCCAGGTTAGAGGCTGCCTGCTCAAATGCATCATCTCACATTATCCCAAGCGAAAGTAGAGCTGGATCACCAGCAAAAGGAAACAATTCACCATTAATATTTAATTTTGATTTGTTGTTTATGTATATTAGAAACAGCAAAGGTCCTAGGATACATCCCATTGGCAGGGAGCGGTTACCCAACGTATGCCACAAACTGGCAAATTTATCATTTTGAAATAAATTTAACTATGTCTAATTTTAATTTTAAATAAATTTTGGTATATACTTGGTATATATATATATATATATATATATAAATTTTGGTAATAAATAATAAAGAACTATTATTTGGTCAAAACAAATCTTTGCAGCAAACCAATGCACAAAATTCTAAAGTGTTTTAATCCAAAAGAAATATTTTAAAATAAATGTATCAAGTGAAAGATATAAAAATAGATAACCTAGCTATAATCAGCTAACCAGCTGATATCCTACATTTATCATGTTTTGAGATTTAGAAACAGATTATTCTGTTCGCATGATGTTCTATTTATGCAAATTTGTTTTTAATCAAATTAATTTAAACTAGTGGTGTGTAGGGGCAAAGGCCCCTAAAAATCAAATTGGTTTTGTCTCCAAAAAGAAGTTTAAATTTATCACCTTGCAGTATTAGGGATACTGTATTTTTCTCTAGCTGTAGTGTCAATGTACACGTTTGGGTTTTCTCATAAAATATTTCCTAATTTTGACGAAACTCTTTAGTGGCATCAAATCAGTAATTTACTAATAATGTATTCTGTATTAAAATACAGTAGTCTATTTTGTTGAAAAAAATTATTGCACTATTAAGCTTCCAAACATGGTAAAAGGTATTATACTACCTTATTTGATTAAGGTTGAAATAGTTTTAATTTTAAACATGTTTATGATGAGTCTGTAACTCAAATAAATAAAATAGGTCAATACAACATAAGCCCATTAATACTGCACACTCCTTCACCCTGGACCTATGTTCCCCCCATTTCCCACAATGACCGTGACCCCATGCATCCCCGTGCTCCCGTTCACCTCTCCTGATCCGTGTTTCTAAACCCCCTATGCCCCGGGGTTTGAGTATCCCCCATGCCTCTGTACCCCTTTGCCCCCTCACAACCCTCTGTCCTTCATTCTCTCTTGGCCACATGCCCGCAGTTCATACCCGTGGCCCCCACGCCTTCTATGTTCCTCATTCCTCCCAATGCCCCCATGAACAACCAACTTCTGTGCCACCGACGCCACCAGTAGGCCCCACCCTTGTGCCCCCATTACCATGCATCCATACCCCCGTGCCCTATGTCCAACATTTCTCCTCATGCAACCTATAACCCCAGTGCCCCCGACAACCCTCGTGACTCGTGCCCCATTCCCCCGCACCCAGGTACTCCTGTGTCCACTTGCCCACCGTTCTTCCCCGTGGTCCCCATGCTCTCTACGCCCCACAAGCCTCTCCAGTGTCCCCATTTCCATCTGCCCCCCGTGCCTCGTGCCACCGACGCCCCTAGTGCCCATTGTGCCTTCCAACTCCCGCTCCGCCATGTGCCTCCGGGCACCCTATGTTTCCGTACCGCCATGCCCAACGTTGCTCCCCGTGGTAACCGTGTCCCCCATGCCCATCTACCCCTTTTGCCACCGACGCCCCTAATGCTCCTTGTGTCCCCCTGTCTCCAGTGCCACCGACACCCTTCGTGCCCTTCATGCCCCCACATCCCCGAACTCCCCTGCACTCCCTGTGGTTCCCTGCTGCCATCCCCGCCGTCCCTCCCCGCACCTCCTTGTCCTCGTGTGCCCCCCGCCATTTCCCCTATTCCTCCCATGTCTCCCCCGTGCCTCCATACCTCCTTACACTCCGTGCCACCGATGTTCCTTATACATTGATTGTAGTCTATTTTGTCTGTTCATCAGTGAAGTAGAACACTATAATTAACCTAAAAAACTCCGCGTCTTTATGGATTAACGGGCGTTAATGATTCCCTACGACCTACGTAAAGGAAAAAGCAGAGAATGGATAAAACTAAACCAAAATATTCCTCATATGGAGATTATCAATTGTTAGTAGTTTACATATAATGATTCAGTCGAAAATAAATACTCAACATAAAGATTCAACTCTTCAACTTATCTATTAATAGCCAATATGAAGCAGTAATGTAATAACTAAACGTCATTCACTGAGTAAAGACAATTGACCATTATATCAACCATGCCACGTCTAATATAATTTTAACTTTTTTATTTTTTATGCTGAATACTCCTATTTCCCTAATGACATAGATGGGATCACGAAGATGAAATCTCCTGTGGATCCACAATCCCTTCATGACTATTAGTGTTCTCCTTTTTTATAGTGCATTTCCAATTTTAAAAGGTTATAAACTATGAGGTTATCTTAACTCAAAATATCTGCTAAATAACCAGCTGAGTTTATGATTAAACACTGGAACATCTGCTTAATTACCCGTGTAGATATAAAAATCTTCTTCCCATTAGATTAACGTTGGAACTTCAAGGTCCATTGGGGCAAAGCCCAGGTAACTTTTGACAATTCTGGTATTTTTCCTTGCGTCCTTGGACCTCAAGCTTTAAAATGAGCCATCATACGTTGCTCTATCTTTCTTCTAACTCGAGATATTTCGTGGGGACCGATTCGCTTACGGAATTATATATATAGATTTAAATGTTTATAGTTAATATAATATTATGTAAATAAAGTATTTTATATTTTCTACTTTGGATATCAAAAACTATATCTAAATATAACAATGTATTACTAATTTATATCACTATAAAGTTGACAAGCAATATCAGACGTTACATTTACTTTCAAAGACAAGAGAGTCTAGTAACTTAGTATTTAGTTTCAAAATCAAAAGAGTCTGATATTTTAGTAAAGCGAGTGTTTTAAATTGTACGAAGTCACACATTAGATTTAGCTCAGCATAGAGAAAGAGGTTTGTTGGTTTAATCTTTGTGCAAACTCGACTTTCAAAGACAAACGAGTCTAGTAATATATTATTTTACTTTAAAAATTAAAAGAGTCTGATGGTTTAGTTAGTATTTGTACATGTTTGTGCGGACTCGGCATTTATAATTTACTTTAAAAATCAAAGAGTCTAGTAGCTTAGTATTTTACTTTCAAAATCTAAGTTTCTGTTAGTATTTGCACATATTTTTGCAACTCAACATTTAATTTGTGCAGACTTGACATTACCTTTACTTTCAAAGACAAGAGGGTCTATTAACTTAGTATTTTAGTTTGAAAATCAAAAGAGTCTGATAGTTTAGTAAAGCGAGTGTTTTAAATTGTACGAAGTCACACATTAGATTTAGTTCAGCATAGAGAAAGAGATTTGTTGGTTTAATCTTTGTGCAAACTCGACATGACATTGACTTTCAAAGACAAACGAGTCTAATAATATATAGTATTTTACTTTAAAAGTCAAAGAGTCCAGTAGGTTAGTATTTTATTCTCAAAACCAAAGTGTTTGTTAGTATTTGAACATATTTTTGCGGCTCAACATTTGAAATTTACTTTCATAGTCAAAATAGTCTAATAACCGAGTAACTGTACATTTTTAGCAGACTATAACTTGAAAATTCTAATAACTTGACCATTCTAATAACTTGATATTTTTTAAAGTGCAAATATTCTGTGGGTTTAAATTGTGCGGACTCCACATTGCATTTCCCTTCAAAGTTAAGAGAGTCTGATAGTTTGATAAAGCAAGTTTTTTTTTTTAATTGGACGAAGTCACACATTAAATTTAGTTCAATATAGAGAAAGAGGTATGAGAACTCCTCACGAAAGATCAACTATTAAAAAAACCTAAACAAAAAAAAGAAAAAATAAAAAAAACCAAAAGAAAAAAATTGGAAAAAACATAAATAAAAAACAAAAACAAAATAAACTTATTTTCAAAAAATTGAAAAACAAAAGAAAAAAATTGAAAAAAAAACAAAAGAAAAATAAAAAATACTAAAAAAGAAAATTTTGCGCGCAAAATTTACTTTTTTAGTATTTTTTATTTTTCTTTTGTTTTTTTTCAATTTTTTTCTTTTGTTTTTCAATTTTTTGAAAAGAAGTTTATTTTGTTTTTGTTTTTTATTTATGTTTTTTCCAATTTTTTTCTTTTGGTTTTTTTTATTTTTTCTTTTTTTTGTTTAGGTTTTTTTAATAGTTGATCTTTCGTGAGGAGTTCTCATACCTCTTTCTCTATATTGAACTAAATTTAATGTGTGACTTCGTCCAATTAAAAAAAAAACTTGCTTTATCAAACTATCAGACTCTCTTAACTTTGAAGGGAAATGCAATGTGGAGTCCGCACAATTTAAACCCACAGAATATTTGCACTTTAAAAAATATCAAGTTATTAGAATGGTCAAGTTATTAGAATTTTCAAGTTATAGTCTGCTAAAAATGTACAGTTACTCGGTTATTAGACTATTTTGACTATGAAAGTAAATTTCAAATGTTGAGCCGCAAAAATATGTTCAAATACTAACAAACACTTTGGTTTTGAGAATAAAATACTAACCTACTGGACTCTTTGACTTTTAAAGTAAAATACTATATATTATTAGACTCGTTTGTCTTTGAAAGTCAATGTCATGTCGAGTTTGCACAAAGATTAAACCAACAAATCTCTTTCTCTATGCTGAACTAAATCTAATGTGTGACTTCGTACAATTTAAAACACTCGCTTTACTAAACTATCAGACTCTTTTGATTTTCAAACTAAAATACTAAGTTAATAGACCCTCTTGTCTTTGAAAGTAAAGGTAATGTCAAGTCTGCACAAATTAAATGTTGAGTTGCAAAAATATGTGCAAATACTAACAGAAACTTAGATTTTGAAAGTAAAATACTAAGCTACTAGACTCTTTGATTTTTAAAGTAAATTATAAATGCCGAGTCCGCACAAACATGTACAAATACTAACTAAACCATCAGACTCTTTTAATTTTTAAAGTAAAATAATATATTACTAGACTCGTTTGTCTTTGAAAGTCGAGTTTGCACAAAGATTAAACCAACAAACCTCTTTCTCTATGCTGAGCTAAATCTAATGTGTGACTTCGTACAATTTAAAACACTCGCTTTACTAAAATATCAGACTCTTTTGATTTTGAAACTAAATACTAAGTTACTAGACTCTCTTGTCTTTGAAAGTAAATGTAACGTCTGATATTGCTTGTCAACTTTATAGTGATATAAATTAGTAATACATTGTTATATTTAGATATAGTTTTTGATATCCAAAGTAGAAAATATAAAATACTTTATTTACATAATATTATATTAACTATAAACATTTAAATCTATATATATAATTCCGTAAGCGAATCGGTCCCCACGAAATATCTCGAGTTAGAAGAAAGATAGAGCAACGTATGATGGCTCATTTTAAAGCTTGAGGTCCAAGGACGCAAGGAAAAATACCAGAATTGTCAAAAGTTACCTGGGCTTTGCCCCAATGGACCTTGAAGTTCCAACGTTAATCTAATGGGAAGAAGATTTTTATATCTACACGGGTAATTAAGCAGATGTTCCAGTGTTTAATCATAAACTCAGCTGGTTATTTAGCAGATATTTTGAGTTAAGATAACCTCATAGTTTATAACCTTTTAAAATTGGAAATGCACTATAAAAAAGGAGAACACTAATAGTCATGAAGGGATTGTGGATCCACAGGAGATTTCATCTTCGTGATCCCATCTATGTCATTAGGGAAATAGGAGTATTCAGCATAAAAAATAAAAAAGTTAAAATTATATTAGACGTGGCATGGTTGATATAATGGTCAATTGTCTTTACTCAGTGAATGACGTTTAGTTATTACATTACTGCTTCATATTGGCTATTAATAGATAAGTTGAAGAGTTGAATCTTTATGTTGAGTATTTATTTTCGACTGAATCATTATATGTAAACTACTAACAATTGATAATCTCCATATGAGGAATATTTTGGTTTAGTTTTATCCATTCTCTGCTTTTTCCTTTACGTAGGTCGTAGGGAATCATTAACGCCCGTTAATCCATAAAGACGCGGAGTTTTTTAGGTTAATTATAGTGTTCTACTTCACTGATGAACAGACAAAATAGACTACAATCAATG